>JABSTQ010002138.1:0-53839 GCA_013358835.2 Ixodes persulcatus | reverse complement strand
AACTCCGGCCGGCCCGGCCATTTTCCATAAAGTTTTCAGAAATCACTTATAACTTTGAATAAGGTATCGGATCGGGCTGAAAATTTGGCATCTGGTTGTGACTTCTAGCGTTAGCTTTGGGCGGAGAATGAGCGTTCGGCGATGCCTAGTTTATTTTGGCGGTGAAAAAAACCCTGTAAATTTTCTTTTGTGACACCATATATATATGGCGGGAGCTATGGAACAAAGAGCTTGACTGGTCCCCAGCCACCTCGCAGATACAAAGCGGTGTAAAGAAATATTTTTTATATAAATATTCTTTGACAAACGCAACAACAACAAAGGAAAATATCAACAAAAACAACGAAGTGAAAAAAAAAAAATCTTTGAATGGCCGTTACCTTTCATATGGATAAAATCGTAAGACACATATGCTGTAGAAGTTTATTCACTGTATTGTAATTTTGACCTGAAGGAAGCTAAGCAATAAACAGCAACAAATGTTTATTTTGAAAGATAACATTCACGAAGTTTACGTGAGATAGAAGAAATCTTGTAAAACAAACGTAACATATTTTTTTTTTTCGCACGCATTAGGTTTGTTAGAGAATGCAACTGTGAGGCTCACATTCTTGTTCTCTTGACCACTTTTTTCCCCATACAAAGGAACGGTCCCAACCTTTTATTGATGCAAGTAAAAAGAAAACAAAATTATTTTACGATAATTTATTTGTCGAAAAGGGAATGTTGTCGTATACCCACCTTGGACCACAACGAATCACAAAAGGAACTTGTAAATCTCAATTAAAGTTTTTCTTTTATTAATAGTTTATTGTGAGCATGAAACAGAAGGGTTAGCTAGCTCTTTAAACCTATCGTGACAGGTGTGAGTCTTAAGGACGGTTCTCTGATGTAGCGTTGCTCACGTGTTGTCAGCTGCGTATCGTCTGCCACGAGCAACAGTTTTGACGGTGCGATACAAAGCTGGTGAACGCTTCCGTCAGCACGCGCTTAGGGCGAGGCCAGCGCTATGCTTGTAGCGCTCCGCTGCATGTGTGAACAGCTAGGCTTTTATTGTTCGAGTCGCCAAGGAGCACAGTTACGTTTGCCGCCGTACGCCACCAGAGTCGTGCAATGGGCGCATCGCAAGAGCTCGGGTCCTTTGCTTCAGAGCTTCGAAAAACAAGGAAACATGTGGTTATTCCAGCACCACTTCCACTGAACAGTCGGCCGCCGTCTTTTTTTTTTTTTTTTTTAATATTGCCGCGAGCGCAGCTGACCGAGCAGGCAGCGCGCTCGTGGCCTAACGGTTATCGCGCGTGCCTTCCACGCCGAAAGCCAGGGTTCGATTCCTGGCCGCGGGGACGCATTTTTGTGAACTCTGACGTAAATGTTCTGGTAAATTCGAGAACCATGTTGCTTGTTCGAGGTCAGAATGTTCTACACTCAGCACCTTCTACGCCGATTCTTCCAGAACCCCACGCGTGTACATAAGGGGCTCCGCGTGGCGAGCCGCAGTCAGTTTCGCCCCAGCGTTCGACTCTGCTCTTTCGCCGACTTCGACGCCCGCGACGCTCTACTGTTATCTTTTGTTTCTTTTTATTGTGGGCACAAGTTCGCCCGATTAAACGTTTAGTTTACTCAGTTATTCGCCGCCTCATCACTTGTCATTCGTGACATTTTGGTGGAGGTGCGGGGTAACGCATGTCCCTGCCGCGTACCCCTCCGAGGGCCCGCAGTGCAAGTCCGACGCCAAGTCCACGAAGAACCAACGAAGACACTACCGAGATCCGGTTCAGTCGACGCACCCAAGGCCTACACCCGGAATTCGGACTTCTGCCGCCCAGGACCAAGCAGCCAACGAGGCCGACGATGGCCAACCAGTCGCCGACCCCCGCCGCTCCCGCCGTCGTCTACCTGCCCGCCGCTCCCCGTACGCCGACTCCCTTCCACGGCGAGATCCATGAGGATGTCGAAGACTGGATCAAGCACTACGAGCGTGTGGCGCGCCACAACGGATGGACTGCGGAGCAGTGCCTCCAGAACCTCTACTTTTCGCTGGAGGGTACTGCGAGGCATTGGTTCGAGAACCACGAGGCTTCGCTTACGTCGTGGGACATCTGTGTGGCCGAGTTGCAGCGGACGTTCGCCAACCTACACCGACGGGAGAAGGCAGAAGATCTCCTCCGAATTCGAACGCAGGGCCCCGACGAAAGCGTCACAAGCTTTGTAGAAGATGTCCTCCGCCTGAGCGCCCGTGCCGACCCACGAGCCACAGACGACAAGAAGCTGCGGGTCCTCATGCGCGGGGTGAGAGACGACATCTTTGGAGGCCTCGTGCGCAACCCGCCGGGCACCGTCGAAGCCTTCGTCACCGAGGCGACAAACATCGAACGTGCCCTTCAAGCTCGGGCCTCCCATTACCAGCGACTTCCCGGTGTCGCTGCCCTCTCGACTGCCAGCTGCAACAGCCCGGATCTCCGTGAGATCATCCGGGACGTTGTGCGGGAGGAAATCAGGAGGCTTCTTCCTGCTGCCGCAAGCCCGGATTCGCCCTCAATCAATGAGATTGTCCGGGAAGAAGTTCAGCAGGCGCTGCAGCCACAAGTCAGCGCCGCTCCCGAACCACCGACGCTGAGCTACGCCGCCGCTACTCGACGACCACCGCCCCCTGCTCACCCGTACATGGCGCCACCACGACGTGAACCTCCAGCGCCGCAGTTTTTCCGACGCCAGGAAGATCGGGTGCACGCCCACCCAGAACAAGCAGCGCCACGAAAAACCGACGTGTGGAGGACGGCCGACCGACGCCCGCTGTGCTACCACTGCGGTGAAGCGGACCACATCTACCGACGATGCCCCTACCGCCAGCTGGGCCTACGAGGGTTTGCACCCAACGACCCTCGACCACGTCTCGGAGAGCGACCTCGAGACATCGAAGACTACCTCCGCCGCTCTTCATCTCCCGAGTCAACTCCCCGCCGAGGATTCCGTTCACCCTCCCCCCGACGCTCGCCATCGCCCTTCCGCCGGTCTCGCCGAGACAGCCTGTCTCCCCTGCGTCGCCGGGAAAACTAGGCGCGGCAACGCCTGGAGGTGGCGTTGCCGAAGACGACCGAAGTAAAGAACCTCCAAGAACGACGGAGCGCTCCCACTCTCCCGACGCTGCGAATCGCAACGACGCTCCTGCTTCGGTGTCCAACAACCTCAACGTTATTATCGACGGCCACGACGCATCGGCACTCGTCGACACCGGAGCAGACTACTCCGTTTTGAGTGGGAGGCTCGCTCGCCGCCTTCGCAAAGTCATGACGCCGTGGGATGGACCCCAAATACGAACCGCAGGAGGACATCTCATCACGCCCATCGGAAGGTGCACTGCTCGCGTCGAGATCCACGGCGAGACGTGTCCGGTAAAGTTCGTCGTTCTACAAGACTGCTCCAGAGATGTCATTCTTGGCATGGACTTTCTGTGCGAATACGGAGCCGTCATCGACCTGGGTGAGAACAGATTGACGCTGCGGAAGCCTGTTCCGCCTTCAGAGAAACCCAAAACAGCGTCAGCCGCCGTCCGAGTCGACACCGACCACGTGAACCTGCCGCCGCGATCAAGTGTTGTCGTACCCGTCGTGGCCGATACAGCTACCTGCGGCGAAGTTGTCCTGGAAGGCAACCTTCAATTGCTCCTGGGAAGAGGAATAGGCGTCGCAAGAGGAGTAGCTGAACTTCAGGATGGGCGCACCGTGGTGCTCGTGACAAACTTCCGACAAGAAACGCAACACCTCACGAAAGGTGCCGCTGTGGGCCACGTCGAGGAACTTCGAAACTCCGCCGATATCGCCGCGATCGCTGACGAATCATTGCCACCTCAACAAGACATTGCGCCGCCAGCGCAGCTCGACATCGACCCGAAGCTTCCAGGCATGAAACGACGACAGCTGATTGACCTCCTCGCCGAATACAGCGACTGCTTCGCGAACTCGTCGAAGGTGCGCCAAACCGCCGTTGCGAAGCATCGCATCGTTACCGAGGACGACGCGCTCCCTGTGCACCGATCGCCGTACCGAGTCTCCGTAAAAGAAAGGGAGGTCATTCAAGAGCAAGTGCAAGAAATGCTGAACGACGACATCATCCAGCCTTCAAGCAGTCCGTGGGCCTCTCCAGTCGTGCTTGTCAAGAAGAAGGACGGAACTCTTAGGTTCTGCGTGGACTACCGACAGCTGAACGCGGTAACCAAGAAAGACGTCTATCCACTCCCTCGCATCGATGACACGCTAGACCGGCTGCGCCACTCCCGGTACTTTTCATCGATGGATCTGAAGAGCGGTTACTGGCAGATTGAAGTCGACGAACGGGACCGAGAGAAGACCGCTTTCGTCACGCCGGATGGACTGTACGAGTTCAAGGTGATGCCCTTCGGTCTATGCACGGCGCCAGCGACTTTCCAGCGTGTCATGGACACCGTACTGGCAGGACTGAAGTGGCAGAGCTGCCTTGTCTACCTTGACGACGTCGTTGTGTTTTCAAGTGACTTCGACGAGCACTTGCGACGACTCCGAGCTGTCCTCCAAGCCATACAGACTGCACGACTCACACTTAAGCCGTCCAAGTGCCGGTTCGCCTATGACGAACTGAAGTTCCTAGGCCACGTGGTTAGTAATGACGGCGTCCGCCCAGACCCCGAGAAGACTCGCGCCGTTGCGGCATTTCCAGCGCCTTCAGACAAGAAGGCCGTGCGAAGATTCCTTGGACTTTGTGCCTACTATCGACGCTTCGTTCGGGATTTCGCAAGAATTTCCGCACCACTCACAAAACTTACGAAGGACGCCGAGAAGTTCGAATGGGCCGAGGAGCAGCAGCACGCATTCGACGAGCTTAAGCAACGGCTCCAGACTCCTCCTGTTCTTGGACACTTCGATCAAGATGCGGAAACCGAGATTCATACGGACGCAAGTAACGAAGGACTTGGCGCGGTGCTGGTTCAAGTGCAAGAAGGAACCGAGCGAGTCATCGCCTACGCAAGTCGGACACTTTCCAAAGCGGAGAGAAATTACTCCACGACTGAAAAAGAATGTCTTGCGGTCGTCTGGGCCATCACGAAGTTTCGCCCGTACTTATACGGGAGCCCTTTCCGCGTTGTCACGGACCACCACTCGCTCTGCTGGCTTGCGAACCTAAAGGACCCTTCAGGACGTCTCGCTCGATGGAGCCTCCGACTGCAGGAGTTCGACATGACTGTGGTCTACAAGTCAGGCTGCAAGCACAGCGACGCCGATTGCCTGTCCAGAGCCCCTGTCGAGACATCCCCCGGTAGCAGCGACGACGATGACGACGAGTGCTTCCTAGGCGCGGTGAACACCGACGATATGGCGCGACGTCAAAGAGATGATCCCGAGTTGCGCGCCCTAATCGAGCACCTCGAAGGACGAGGGGGTACTATCCCCCGTGTCTTCTTGAGAGCCCTGCCGACCTTCGTCCTCCGACAAGGTGTGCTTTACAAGGAGAACTTCGGAGACAGCATCTCGCCGTGGCTGCTTGTAATCCCTGCCGACCTTAGAGATGAGATCTTCCAAGCCTGTCACGACGACCCAACGGCTGGGCACCTTGGCTACAGCAGGACGCTCGCCAGGATTCGGGAAAAATACTACTGGCCAAGGCTACCGAAGACCGTTCACCTCTACACTCGATCATGCCACGAGTGTCAGCGACGAAAGAAACCGCCGACAAAGCCGTCAGGACTTCTGCATCCGATTGCTCCCCCGTCTACGCCGTTCCAGCAGATCGGAATGGATTTACTTGGCCCTTTCCCGCCGTCAACGTCGGGAAACCGCTGGATAATCGTCGCCACAGATTATCTCACACGGTACGCCGAGACGAAAGCCCTTCCATCAGGTACGGCTGTGGAAGTCGCCAAGTTTTTCATCGAGTCCATTGTCCTCCGGCACGGTGCCCCCGAAGTCCTCATTACAGATCGTGGATCATCGTTCATGGCCCAGCTGACGCAAGAGATCCTCCGTCTCAGTGGCACCGGCCACCGTCGAACCACTGCGTACCATCCGCAGACAAATGGACTGACAGAACGGCTAAACAAAACTATCGCCGACATGGTCTCCATGTATGTCGACGTAGAGCACAAGACTTGGGACGAGGTGTTACCCTACGTCACGTTTGCTTACAACACGGCGGTGCAAGAGACGACAGGAGTAACCCCGTTTCAGCTGGCTCATGGCAGAAAAGTAGCGACAATGCTGGACGCGATGTTACCCCACGAACCGGCTGTCGACGGAAGTGACGACGCCCAGGTGGTTGCCCAACGGGCAGAAGAAGTCCGCCAGCTCGCCAGACACCGTATTCAAGCCCAACAACGCGTCGACGCGGGCCGCTACAACCTTCGTCGCAGGGACGTCCATTTCCAGCCCGGAGACAGGGTGTGGGTGTGGACGCCCATCCGTCGCCGCGGCCTCAGTGAGAAATTGCTGAAACGATACTTTGGACCATACAAGGTACTTCGTCGCCTCGGAGAGCTGAACTACGAGGTCATGCCCGACGGAACAAGAACATCATCACGCCGCCCACCACGGCCTGAAGTCGTCCACGTCGTGCGCCTGAAGCCGTACTACGCCCGATAGGACTGTGCACCTGATGCCTTCCCAATGACTCTTTAGTTTACCGTCCTTTTTATTTGCTTTGTTTTGTTTTGTGTTGCATCGGGGCGATGCACTTTTAAAGGGGGGAGTAATGCCGCGAGCGCAGCTGACCGAGCAGGCAGCGCGCTCGTGGCCTAACGGTTATCGCGCGTGCCTTCCACGCCGAAAGCCAGGGTTCGATTCCTGGCCGCGGGGACGCATTTTTGTGAACTCTGACGTAAATGTTCTGGTAAATTCGAGAACCATGTTGCTTGTTCGAGGTCAGAATGTTCTACACTCAGCACCTTCTACGCCGATTCTTCCAGAACCCCACGCGTGTACATAAGGGGCTCCGCGTGGCGAGCCGCAGTCAGTTTCGCCCCAGCGTTCGACTCTGCTCTTTCGCCGACTTCGACGCCCGCGACGCTCTACTGTTATCTTTTGTTTCTTTTTATTGTGGGCACAAGTTCGCCCGATTAAACGTTTAGTTTACTCAGTTATTCGCCGCCTCATCACTTGTCATTCGTGACAATATTAGCACGCGGAACACGCTGATATTTCCGACACCACCGAGCGCACTAACTGTGGTCGTAAATCGGGTAGCGGAGTTAAAAAAAAAAAGAAAGAGTAAGCAAAGGCAGAAGCACTCCAGGCCTGCAAAGTAGTTGACCTCACCGTTGATTGCACTAAAGTGGACTTCAATATCGCCTTTTTTTAACGAAAACTCGACCTACACAACCCAAGCACCTCGGGAAACCAAATATTGCAATCAACGTTGCCTTTTGTCCAGAAAAAATGCGGCAAACATTGCAACACGCCCCTTTGTGGGGTGTGATTTCATTGTGTCTAAGGCAATCTCTACCGTAGCGGACTATATATGACCCTTTCTATTTTTCATGCACCGACAATTGACCAAGCGAGCGGAAAATTCATCTAAAGTCCGCGAAGGCCGTTAATTTGTGCATAACAAACAAGACATCGCTTCATCGGATATTACTTATCATTTAAATAATGCCACAAATACAAATATCTTGGTGTAACTATAATCGAGCTATCTTCGCTGCTCTTAGAGCATTAAAAACTGCTATTCATCACCATTTCTCAAATTACGTATGCGTTGTCAAAAACTAAAGAAAAGTATCACGGGGAGTATTCCATTAAATTTTAAGCGGAATAATCCTTGGTGCGATCGAAGTTGGAATCTGCTAACATAGTTGGAACCCGAGCACGAAATAATAAAACGGAAAGCCCAACCTTAATAAGGTAAAAAATTAGCTCTTCATGAAAAGCATAAGACGCTAAATTTTACATCTTCATAATTGGCAGCAAAGAAATTAAAGTATTCCGAGCAGCGTAGAAAGATTGCAAGATTAAACTTTTTCTCCCTATTTTATAATAAGCTGCCCATTTATTTTGTTTTACATTATTACAATTTACAATCTTCTAGAAATATCAGAAATCGATCCGTATTCTGTAGTGTCAATATTCGCTGGAACTAACATTTTCAAATAATCTAATTATCCGCGCACATGCGCCCCAAGAAGACAGATCAATGGGCGAAAACCTTGTCAAATTGTAATAATAAGAACACTTTCGATCAGTCAATCCCGCCCCATATCTAAACAAATGAATAATTAAAAAAAAAAAACAAAAAAAAACGCCTCGAAACTTTTAGAATTACCTTATTTTTTTTTTTTTTAAATACGCCTTTTGCGATTCAGATGTTAAAATATAAATGGTTGACTTGTGATAGCTTATGCTGGCAATGTAATTATACAGTTATTTCTTTCGTGTTGGTTTTAGGGGGGGCTTTTTGCTTGAGTGGAGGTGTAGAAATGTGTTTTCTGGTTTACATTCTCCTGATACTTACCGTTGCCTGGTTTTTAAGTTCACACCTGCTGAGGAATACTCCAAAGACCTGTCGTACGTTCAAAATGCACGTAAGTATGCGAAAACAAAATACATCTAAAGTATATTTAGAACATTTTAACTGCCCTTTATGTTGTAGGGACATTCAGCGCGCTTCGACCCAAGATTCGGGTACTCAGGGCATTGTGAGCTTTATTAAATTCTGTTGATTTTTTAATAGGTAAAAAAAGTATTGTAAGTACAGTCGCGGACGATACAAAAAAAGTCCAGCCGAGTGCGTGACTCAGAAGATTTGTCGAACAAAAGATAGCTGATATATCATCGAGGCTATTGTGTACACGAGCGGCATTCATAACAGATCGTTCGAGTTCTGTATAATTCCTCCTCACTTGGTTAGGAAACCATAACCACGTAAACACCGATAGTAGGTGCGCTTGGTGAAATAAAACAAAAACTGCTTATTGTCATTTCTCTTGCTAACGTATGGTCAAACTCCCGAAAAGTGATCGCCCACTCTGCCGGATCAGTGGTTTTGGCCAAGATTATTTTCATATTTTGTTACGAAAGGCCATTACCTTCGGCGAAATGAGCATCGATTCAGCGACAACTGGTCAAGCGTGGAGTGACGACGAAATGGTCACTGGAGCCACGCAATGGTTCAGCTATCTTCTAATAGAAAGTGCGGAAGTCCTTGTAAGCCACATTTTCGCCTGGTATTTTAATATCATTCGCAACTGTAGACCCCTCGCACGTTGCTGAAACAAATATGCGAGTAGAAAAATGTGCTTTTGTATTTTTTTTGTTTTTTTTTCAAATTTTCTTTTAACATTTCGCAAATCAACGAAGAAACACACAACCTCGCCTCTGTCTCTTGAACAAGTGACTCGTTGTTTACTATAAGTCATTCACACGATGAAGGAAAGCCAACTACGCGGGACACGTGAAAATATCGAGAGACAAGTGAGGAACACAAGAGGGCAATATGGAGTTTTAACAGTTTTTCCGATATCTTCAATAGCAATACCCCATACAGCCCGGAGGGCTTTGCGCGTGCAGCGCATCGTAATCTGGTACCGTTATCGTATATATCGACACGATTTACTAAAGCTCCCTAATATTCCACACCTTCGGCATTACCCCGAGTTTTCCTGAACGCTAAAAGCACATTTTTTATTTGCTACACAGTAAGCTAAAGTAGAGAGAAAAAGGTGAGACACGTTGTATTTGGTAGAGACTGACTTTGGACATATTTGACAGAGTGTTGTATTACTTTTTACCAAGCCATAGCCAAACTAGATAAACACAGAGCCAAACGGCATTGCGTTCTAACTAATAAAAATCGAGCGAAGCTGTCGTTTATAAGTGTTTTTGGTTTCGGGAAAGTTGTTCCCCACTGGGATGATCAGTGACACCTGTCACTGAAAAAGTTTGATGGAGAAGACATTGGAAACTGTTGTAAACTAGGCACATATAAAAAATTTTATTTAAGGTGAACGCAGCAAATGTCTGTCCTTGCTTTTTTTTAGGCCCCCCCCCCCCCCAAAAAAAAAAAAAAAGAAAAAAAAACAAGGAGAGACAAGGAAGGGGGGTTGTTTGCGGTTTACGTAAGCGAACTCAATGCGTTTGTATAAGCCGAGAATGTCAAGCACCGTTGGTTCGAAAATACCCGAAGCTGCATCTCGCTCTATAGTTCGCAGCGGAAGCAGGTCTCTACGGTTCGAAAACAATGGGCGTGTTCTCGTTCCGCCGAGTCGAATTTTTTTTTTAGGCTGAATACACACAGACAAAAACACGTGCAAGCGCGGCTTTACACAGTTGTGGTTCCTGCATGTACGCCCCTGTTGAGCATTCGTAAGTTTGTACGGGATGGGGTAAGCAGCTACGTGTTCACGCTGCTTTGGCCAGCTAGTCGCCGAAACGTTCGCTCCTTTCAGAGAAGCTACTTGAATGCAAGGTTTGTGTGAACGAGAGCAAACGTCGTGCGACGTAGAAAGCGACATGTGAAAGCTATTTTGTTTCTGCGTTTTTTAACTTTTGCGGCGAATTAAAGCACCAAGGTTCTGTGAACCTCGGTGGTTAGAGAGCTATGCTAACTTCCGGAATGTTAAGCGGCCTGTTTCTTTCCCCAGCGGATGGTCAAGGCAGATCATTCGTTAAATTACTGCTAAATTGCTAAGTTACAAGCGCGTTTAGTGTTGTGCACGTGTGTAGGTGTTAACGTCTGCGAACTATAGCGCTTCACCAAAAACGAGTAAACTCAAAAAGCGAATTACATTACGCTATATTTCTTCTTTCTTTAGTGGTTCCTCGAAGTGCAGAGTGCATAGATTTTCGGCGTGCACTCTCAAAAGTGTTTGCGTCTGTGCTGGCTACTATATATTCTTGGAACGCCAATATAAGTTTTTCGAGTCACGAGCGCCGTCTCAAGTGTCGTCTGCGAACTACAACCGAAGGGCAGCCCAGCTTCCATCCACTTGTCAGATAACATGTATCAGTTTGTATCGCCTTTTATGCTGTATAATACCGATGCTCATAAATACATGTAAACAAATACACGCGAAGATGGGTGCTGACTGTGTTGGTTTAGCGGTAAACTGCTCTCCGAAAATGGCGACAGCGGGAAGCAAGGGAAAGCAGGGGGGGGTGATCCGCATGCGCATTAGAAGGCTCATTTGAAAAAAAATAAATTTTTGGGCTTTTTTTTTTTTTTAGGGTGGGGGGAGGTCAACTTTACCAGTAATTATTGGCGAAAACAAAATGGTGTCCATAGTTGTTATTGAAGCAGAAGCAGCATTGCCATTGGGCCAGCACAGAGCGGTTCTCTTGTAGACTGAGTGACTAAATGAACACTTGAAAGGCCTTCCAAGAGCACAGCGGGGCAGGATCCTTGTAGAAAATTATGAGAGTGTGTGTTGCGCTTTGTACGAAATTTGGGTTGACAGGCATAAGACCGGACTTACAAATTAAAGAGAGGTCCTACTTTAAAAAAAATACGCGAAAACAATTAAACACATTGTTCTCGCTGCACGTAGGTAAACCTCCCTCGAGCCACCAAAAACAGTACTGACGGAATAAAGATCAAACACTACACGAGATAATAAGAAGTGAAAGAAAAAGAAAGTTGTCGAATCATGGTGGAAACCCGTACTCGTTCCTTTTTCGACAGCACACACAAGGAGTTCGGTCACGGTAGCAGCATTGTCGGACGCCCTTGTCCCGGGTTTGAAGCGAATCCGCAAGGTACAATTTTCTCGGACGCGGTGCTCGACGCAGAAACGTGATCGAAATAGAGATAGTGCAGCCGAAATGAAAAAGAACTTGTGTCGCGATGCCACTTTGGACAACCAGTATACACTCTCAAAAGTGCCCCTTGGCGCCTCCTTTTGTTGTCGTGTTTCCTGGTGCCTTTTCCTGCCTGGATGGTGAAACAATCATTCGTACTATTTGTTACATAAAATAAAAAGAAGCCCCGGGACAGTCCTATGAAACATGCTCGCTCGCGTCTAGTTTTAAAGGCCCCACTTTTTAAGCGGTACTTAGGTGTAGTATATACCACTCGGAAGTAATTCTTGGTGTTCATAAATTACGAAATGCAGTGTGTCTGAAAAATCAGCAAGGCTTTTCTCCAAAGAAAAAAAAAAAAACTACGAATCACCGAACGCTATTCTCTGCCCAAATGTGACGCTAGTCGGTCCAAACGACACGCCAGAGTTTCAAAGTAACCGTCACCTTACACAAACGTTATGAATGATTTTTTTCAAATTTTCTATGGGAAAATGGCAGCCGACAGAGCTCTCGAATACGTGGGGCTGAATGACACCAGTTATTGAAAATAGGCAAAAAAACGGGCCCTATTTTCCATTCAAATTTTCGGAAAATCACGTATTGCTTTTCAATGACATAACGGTTAGTCCTTAAACTTTGATATCTGGTTAGAACCGCTAGCGCCACATTGTGGAGGAGAGTGAGCGTTCGGCAATGCGTAGTTTATTTCTTCGGTAAATAAGAACCGGTAATTTGTTTTAATACCCTTTACGAAAGTTTTTTTTTTTTTTTCTCTCTACGAAATGGCAGTCACAGAGAAAAGGGAGGAACGAGCAGAGTTTGCCGTTTTAACTTGCAACCAGGGGCCCTAAACTCGTCAAACGCAAACTTAGAGTCGAAAGTTTGCGGAGCGCACCGATTGGACGCCGGCGAAAAAACGCAAAGTCATCGGCATGATAGGCCAATTTGTGCGCTCCGTCAACTTCGGCCCCAACTTTGTGTTTGACGAGTTTAGATGCCCAGAAGGGACCACGTAATGCGGTGCTTACGCCGCCAATGTTGATCATAGCCACGCACTGGGGTCGGAAGAGCACGGGTCACGTGCCGAAATTCTTACATCATTAGAGTTCGGCTATTCCCGTCCCCGCTGCGATTGGACACACGTCTTTACATGAATGTTCGCCGAGGCGTTGATTGCTAGGGACACACGTCGAGTGTTCACGATGTGCTCGTGTCCCGTCAAAGTCACATTCTACGATAGCCCCCGAGGGTGGAATTCCAGAAATTATACGCCCACTCTGCGATACCCATGACTACCGTAACATAGCGACAGCTAACCCACCCCTATTTTTAACGCGATTTGCTTCTTTTTTTTTTAACAACACAAAAAATATTGTTTATTTCTAGTAATGGTAGGTGCCCTGGTAAGATATGGTGATTTCGGTCGGAATGGGGTTACTTAGCTACGGCGGGAGATAAGCAAACATTAATGAGTGGGCAGGGCAGTTGTCTATGCTTCATTGCGCCTCACTGTGAAAACAATTTTGACAGGTCACAGGGTAGATATATAGTATATTTAACATTTTTTTTAGGGCTGGGCGTCGAATAAAAATTTTAACTCGATTAATCGCCACCCTTTAATCGATTAATTAATCGATTAATCAGTCTCGTTCATTTCCATGCATAATAATACTGCTTAAAAATAAAAATTGCATCTTTTTGGGGTTTTTTTGCTGAATATGTGTTAAACGACGCAATAATTTTAATTATGAATCAACTTCGATGTACAGTTGAGAACAGTTTCAGAACATTCACACTCACAGATTACTAGTTCAGCTCCATGAGACAAAAACGTTCGTTGATATTCTCCGGGATGGGCGGCTTGCTTTGATTGCTCACAGTAGTCTCTGCAGCGCTAAACGGACACTCGCACGTCGTTGAAATCGCGGGGACATGTGAAAACCTTCTGCACTTGTATGATGCTACAAATCTCAGCCTTACAGTTTACCTTAAGTTAATATTTCACCTTAAAGTTTTCACTTCATATATGTGTGCTCGTGCATGTCTGCTTGGTGAAAGCATTTAATTTTTATTTAATTTTGGTTCGTGAAATTTTTACCGATTAACCGGTTACACAAATTAATCGCGATTAAAGCATTAATCGATTAATCGGTAGGTTAATCGATCAATTGCCCAGCCCTAATTTTTTTGTCACTCACCGAAAGTTAGCGCACTCCTCATTTTCACAGTATTTGCGCTCGCTTTTATTTGGGCTATCTCTCGGGATGTTACTGTAGATCAGCCAATTGTGGGAAGGAGACAAGAAATATATCATTGAGTGGCGTTACGTGCGAGTCTACTTGCACAAGCTCTGTAGCTTGTCCGCAAGCTCGAATAAATTAAGAAACATTCTGATTCTATGTTATTACACTGCGCTTGCGATAAAGTCCATATGTACTGTACCAGTTTATTCAACAAAACCAGCTTCTGGAGCCATTCGCAAAGTAGAGTACCACAGGAACAACTATTAGAGAAAGGCTTTAAGAGCGCAACCTCAGACACATGACGTGAATATGCAAAGCACTGAGTTGTGGATCGCTCTCACCGGTGACAACTATACTCCATGTCACTAGTTGCGTGCAGTACAGTCGGAGGCAACGCCAGGCGAGGGGAGAAAGGGCAAGCACTAGGAAGGCTAGGGACGAGGAAAGAAACCTCCTCTCTTCCCGAACGTTCCTAGTACTCTCCCTCTCTCCACTGCCCTCATCACCCGTCCCGCCTTCCTAGTGCTCGCCCTTTCTCTTTTCGCCTGGCGCTGCCTTCGCAAGCACTGCACACAACTAGTGACATGGGATATAAGTCACTCAAGAGAGTGGAAATCGATGGACCGAACATCCTTGCTGCTAATAGAGTTCTCACGAGACACAGCTACAATCTTGCCGGTTTCTAGTTGTAAGCGCCTTTTTCTACGGGCGTTATTGGTGAAAAAGCTGAAATACGTGTTGCCATTTCTGCTTTCTTCTGTTACCTATTGAGCCGGATTGACGACTTCAACTTACTGCGATCTACAGCGACGTAAGTTCCCCGATCTATGCAACACGCTGTGTGTCATCAACGGGGGTCCGCAAATGACCCATAAGATATATAGTTCGGGTTTCGTCAGCGAGGAGAAGTTTGAGAAGCGCTGGTCTAGAGTAGAAAGGGGTGGGAATTGCTTACAGCTGACAATGGGGCGCTCCAACCAAGCTCGTCCACCCTTTCGTTGCCGGCCAGGGGCGCCGCAGCTCGGAGCACGTGGAGCGAAAGAACGCGCTGCAGAAACCAGGTATCCTGGGTTCAATCCTGACCCCTGCCAGTTTCGATCTGGATGAGACTTGGTATGGGGTCTTGAGCCACCACTGCTTGCTGCACGTTAAAGCCCCAAGCCAGGTGTGGTACCTCACTGGTTAAAGTTCTCATTCTGCAGCGTAAACCCGTGTCGCCGTACCTCAAAGAAAGGCAAACCTGATGATGTCTGAACATGTATGGTAAAATGTGACTGGTTTGTTGCCAGCAACCTCACCGTGCGTTTAAGTACACTTATGGCATAATTAGAAGTCTGAACTCTCGATGGCTCCAGTGGCAGGTCGGGCATCCATCGAACTTTCAGGTGTTTCTTGTACATGTTATAATTGTGGCAGCGCACTGCGAGAATCGGTGAACACCGTCCCCTGTTGCGGTGTAAATGTTTAATGGCGCGCCGTGCTCAAGGGACAGAGGTATCTGCACTCGAGGAACGAAATCGTTTATTGACAATATGAAGAGGCTAACCTCCCGGTTTTCTTTTCAAACTGAAAAAAACACGAACGAAAAAAAAATTTTGGACATTCGAACAGTTAGTGCTCAAAGTAGCATATAAGTGCGAAATATATGAATTTCATGCGTAAAATAAGGGTTACATAGAATATGATCCGAACATTAATATAATAACCATTTTGCCTCAAACACGCAATCTATTACCTTTTCTGTGCATTCATAATAAACAACAAAAATGGAAAAGACACCGGTCGGTGCATTGCTTTCTACTTTATGATTCTTGCTAAATTTGCTAAGGACCGAGAGCCTTAGTTTGTGAGAGCCACTGGTTCCCTCCCCCGAGAAGGCATAAGCCGCGGACCTGCCGGCCGGAGTTGTCTGGCTTCGAGCTGGCTCGTCCCGTATCGTGTTGAAGAGAGTGCGCCACCTTGCTGGCCTACTCTCTCGCACTCCTCCGCGCGTCTCCCGTTTCGGGCGGAACAGAGAGATCGCGCGACGGAGAGAGTCGGGCCTGCCCTCCAAGTGGACGGTCGTGTGGTCGTGGAGTTCAGGATTGGACTCCAGGCAACGGGTCGAGTCGCGGCGCGAGCTCGTCCGACCGGCGATGACTCCACGCTAGTGATTCTCCAGGCTCTGACAGTCGGCGTCCCCACTACCTGTGGACGTCCGTCTGCCGAGAGCCCTGGCCCCGAACTATACGAAGCGACCAGGCTCGAAGTCAGACGGCTTCGCCCGGAACGTCCCCGGCTTACGCCTTCTCGGGGGAGGGAAACCAGTGGCTCCCACAAGTTATAATACCGATCATATCCAAGGATGAACAGCCTACTGCTCATCTCCAACCGATAAACATGTCTGGCAAAGTGGTTGTGACTCTCTCTCATTGGCTGTACGGAAAGGCCTCTTGATGTTGGCAACAGGGTCTGGTGAGGTGTGATATGATCTTGTCGGTGCCGTTCTCGCGGTAGACACGACAGGAGACAGGATTCGATTTCGAAAAGTCACAGTACACTTTTCGTTTTAAGAGTTGAAGCAATGGGAAGAGCGAATGGTGTTTCCGAGACAATGCAGAAAATGTGTGTCATGGCAAAAATTCTTACCTTTCTAGACAGCAAAATTTCCGCGGAGATTTAATTTATTTGCTCAGATTTTGTATTACCTCCCCCCCCCACCCCTTTCTTTCAATCTTTCAGTTTTAATGTTACTGTCTGAGATGGGAGATTTTGTTTCACTTTTAATCGAATTTTTCACCCACAATGACACACAAAAAGTTCAGAAATTGCCGGAAAACGGGCGCTGTACTTAATTGAATTAGGAAAAATAATGACGCAAAATGGAAAGGGGAAAGAAGTTCACAAACCACAAGTGGAAGCTTTTAACAGGAGCAAAAAATGCAGTGCCCATATCAAATTAATTGATGTCTACATTCCAGAAGTATCAATGCGTTTCACCAAATCCGCCCTCATAATCAACTAATAAGAAAAGGCCCTGATTTTAATATTTTAGTTTATTTTTCTTATTTCGAAATACGTTTATTAGGGTGAGAACAGTCGCTTTATTTTGGTAACCAGTACATGTCACTTGGACACAATGTCTAGAAGGGAGGATATGAAAAAAATAGTTTGTACTAGGTGTAACTAGTTGAATAAACGGGAACCTTATACCGAATACCTAAGAACTGACCCTAATTGGCAGCTTCAAGACGAAAAAAGTTCTGCTAAACGACGCATGTTTTTAGTACTAAGGCAACTCGATTCTGTAATATATAAAAAAATATATAGGTTCCACCTCCTGGAGGGGCTTCTGTGCATCAAATTATGACACGAAAGTATTCGTAAATTACTATTGCTATGTATTGTTTTGATTCGCGAACAGTCTGAAATATAGAAAGAAAAAACAAGCATGTCCCAAGTCAGTGTTTTGCAGCACACTTAACTTTCATGCAAAAAGTCTTCATGTATTTTCAAAACCAATGCAGATATACCGGGTTTCAAATTACACCTCACAATGTTTTTCGCTGCGAACGTGTTTTTTATTCTTCGCTATTTGCTTATGATTGGTGCTTCCTAGCTTAGATGTCCCCTTTTTGTGTTCCTTTTTTTTTCCATATTGACTTGAGTGCTCTTGTTTGTTCATTCCACTTCTGATGTCCGATTGCTGCTCTTCAGTCCTACGTTCAGGGATGTGTGAAAGCGCTGGTATACTTGATTATTTTGAAACCGTCAATGCTTTGATACATTTCCGTATTTGTAATTTACGGCGCTCACAAAAACGCTACTGCGGAAAGGCAATCTACCAACAAGTAATTAAGGCAAGTCAGCAATTTAGCCATTCGTAGAAAGCTGTAAAACGTCAAAAGTGTAGTCAAAAACCAAATTGACTACGCGAAACAAAAAATCAACCAAATCAACAGAAATAAGAAGCAAGGCAAATGAGCTGGAGAACAATGTTAAATTTTGAGAATAATGAGCATAAATGCCTGCTAAAATCCAAGCCAAATAGGCCTTCCCATTCCTAAAATTTCGACAATACACGTTATGCACTTCTTGTTTAAAGCAATTCAGAAGTCACATAACGTAAAAGTTGACGTGCATCATTTCTAATATTTTTACTTTCCAGAAGCAAATTATGTTTAGAACACTTGGATGTTGACTGGTATATAGTATTTGACATCAGTTCACGCAAGGCTAATAGGGAAGTACAAATAAAACACTTAGGCATTAGAGCAAGGGTCTCAAACACGCAGCCCGCGGCTTGCTGAGACGCGGCCCGCAATCATCCCGCGGCTGCGACCCCCGTTCCCTTGTCTCGAGCGCTACACAACTCATCGTTTCATGTCGTCCACTCAATTCCACTCAAAACGTAGCTCTGCTCTTATGACGTGTTAGCATATTTTACACTATTCTGTTATATTTTTTAATTGAGTAGTGTATGGTCCTAACTTTTGTTTCTCGGCTCTTACTGATGTTCATCACCTCTACGACAATCACCCTCTAGGCTACAAACACGAGCCTTTAGTTCGTGACGCACACCGAATTCATGAACATTTTCTTAGCAGGAACAACTGTCAAAAATAAAGCACCAAGCTCAGGCTTGTAACCGAGATAAATTTCAATTACAATACAAAAAATGTCTGATTCCCAAGTGAATTGAACGACAGGGAAACAACAGAGTGCTTGCATCGATTAATCGTTATATGTATGAGCCCATGGCAGATGATCAAAGCAAAATATATCAACGGCAAAAAGGATAATTAAAAAGCAGCGAGCAATAGCTGCCCCCTTCTCTAAAGAACAAAGACATCTGAAGTATCCTTGAGAGGCTTAGCTCCTCCGCAACGTAAAACACCATTGGTTTTTTTTAATATTTTTTTAAAAGTTGGCCCTGGATTTTTTTTTTTTTTTTTTTGCTGTAGAATATCTGGCGCCCACTCTTTAATGAGTTTGAGACCCCTGCAGTAGAGTCTGTCAGGGCTATAGAAAAGGGGTCTTCCTTTGAAACCGAAGGAAATTTGCAAGTTGCCTTCGGTTTCAACTAGCCAACTTTAGAGGTTCCAACTCAACTTTCTTTGTAAGTTGAGTTGGAACCTCTAAAGAGCGACAAAAGAGATTTTGTTTTGCCCACTCTGGCAAGGATAAAGATTATCTTTTTTTTTTTTTTTTCATATAACGCGCGGAAAAGGAATTACTTAGTTGTTCGTTTACACGGGTGGTCTTTTGTTTTTCAAGATATATTTTATTAAAGTTCAAATTACTTTTTTTTTATCAGGTTGCGTGTTTCACTTTGCTCAGACAAGGAAACGACCACCTGACTGGGAACGGATGAGGCGTCCAGTAGCGCTTGCCGGGGGCTGAGATCAGAGCTTGCCGTAAGCCCCAGAAGTAGCTATGGAGGAAAATAAAAAAAACTGCTAAAGGCGATAGCTGCTTCGGAACATAACGCACGAAACTGTGGTTTCACATGGCCCTGTGAGGTCACGCGACACCATGGCAGTCCCATGACATGTGATGTCACATGGCGTCACATGTGACGTCTAGTGACGCCGTCTGACGTCATGTCAAGTGGTCGCTAATGTGACGTAACGTGACGCTACACCGTGACGCTACACCGTGACGTCATAGAGGACCTACAAATGCTATGCGTTTAGAGCGCCTTGTGGGATATGCACTTTTTTTTTTCATCTTAGTTGCTGGCAAAAGTTCGCCTTATTTAAACATGGATTTTAGTACTGCAATTTGTCGGGGTAGGTTGTGCATAATTAGACAAAAATAAAAAAAAGCGGAAAAGAAACAAAGTTGAGTGGCTGCCTGTCCTGACTGCTCTCTTGTCTTTGTCTTTTTTGAGCAATTTTTTGTTTGTACCAATTTTTTAAAAGTTCCTAGAGCCGTCTGCGAATTTTTTTATGTGACAATGCACCATTTTTACTCATTTTCAAATAATACTGCTTCCCCTTTCTTCTTCATATCGAGGCTTCCTTCGTTGTTGTTTGCGCATGTAGCGGGTGTTTCACTTCATACATTGGAAGAAATATTGTAGTACTTCCATTACTATATGGCGAACAACACGTTCATCAGAACACTATTACTTTCGCAGTTTTTAGGCTCGCGTTCATTTTGTTTCTTAATTATCTTTTTTTGTCCCGTTTCCAGGTCACCCTTCAACATCACCTTGAGTTTCTCTTTGTTTCTTTTTTGGTGGAGTTTGGATGAAGAGAAGCATCTGGAAAGATTACGACCCTTAGTCGGAAGACTCTATTTCGACGGCGACCCTTTCTCCTTCGAGCCGGCCGATTATTCTTCCCTAATGAGGAGTGATGTTTCGCGCTTAGTAGACGGAGACGTGGTTTCTTCCGCCATTATTATTTTTTGTTTTGCCCTCTTATTTTGGGGAACATCACCGGGGGGCTAAAAGTAAGCTTACAAGCCAGGTCCCCCCCCCCCCCCACCCTCCCCCCCCCCCTTTTTTTGAGAAAGAGAAAAGCGGGAACAAGACGAATGGGGGATTCTTGCGCCATTCCTCACACTCGCAAGCGAGGAGGGAACGAGCATGCAAAAGTGGAATGGGAGAAAACAAAACAAACAACGCCAACGAACCATGGGGTTTCGACACGGACGTTTCACCGTCGCGATATTCTTTATGGTGGGAGGAAAGAAGAAAAGTTGTCCCAGTTCGACAGTGCAAGCTGCATCCATCATCGCCGCTTCCCACGCCTGGCGGATACTTGGAATTCGGAATTCGGTGACAGAGGCGCCTGTCTGTCCCGCCTGAGGGATGATGGTCCTCAGTCGGCCCGCTTCAATACTACGTCACGAAAACGCAAAGATCGAGACAGGATCTTGAAAACATCTGCCGACTGTTCTTTTTTTTTCTTCTGACATGTTTTATTTGTTAAGAATATCCAACCATATTGTCGCGGGGATTGCCGAATACCTGTAAGAAGATGAGAATGCCGAATCGAAAGGCTCGGCATTTTTTTCTTCTCGGAACACATGGTTCAGGGGAAATAGTTAAACCTCACATAAACAACACTAAGTACAAAGGAAGATATCAAAGGTGGGCGTCCCACAAAAACACAAACAAAAAAAGATTGTATTTTTTTTTTTTTCAGATTCTTGTTGTTGCTTGTTGCGATTCCCTTTTTTATTTTTTCCAATTATGCACACTCCTAAGTGGAGCTTGACTGGTTCCTGGCCGTTAGAGCTTAGTGAAGTGCCTAACGAGCAGATTTGTCCGAGGGAATTGTTCCCGATGTTTATCGGAAAGCTTAGCGCTCGAAAACGCCCCGTAACAACAATCTTGTACCGCATCCAAGACCCAAGTTGAAGACATGATAGTGCAGTCGTTTCTTAGACGCACAGAATTACAACCTGTCGTTGGTTGCGACACGCATCTCTTCTAGGCACACTTGATAAAGTTTTCTCCCTTTCTCTTTTTTCTTGTTTCCTTAATTTTTGCGTCTTCTTGAACGGCGCGAGAGCCAGTGTGAAATTCCATGTGGAGTGTAAGTTCGTCTACTTCTTTTGCAGGGGTTGTGGTGACAACAGAACGCCGAGTTCTGATTGGTTCTGACGGAAGGATAGTGGGTATACCTGAAGGCAGCTTGCTTTGAGGTCTACCCACTATCCTTCAATCAGACCCAATCAAAGCTCGGCGTCTTTGTGACGCCACCGCAACTCTTGCATAAGAAGCAGACGACTTGCTGTCCGGATTACCCTCTCCCTCGTTCTCTCCACTCGTTTCTTTCTTCTTAGGCCTCTCATGGCTTCGCCCTAATTTGCTTGCGCCACCTCCTCGATATCATCCTCTCCTCCCAATCGCAAAGCCGATATAAACTAAGCCGGCGATAAAACCTCAAATACCGATTCGAATGATTCCCATCCCGCGAGAAGTAATGGCCATCTGTCTCTGCAACTAACCCTATTTCGATGAGTGGGGCACAGCGAGCCATTTTCGCTTAATTGAAATACGAACATCTTATTCTATTGTGTCTCCGTGGATTCCAATGCTTCACTTTGGACTATTTCAGTGTTACTGTCGCCTTTGGAACCTACCAGTGCTTTTTGAACTACAAGGGATCCTCCCAAATATTATACTTTTTTTTTAATAGATTACGCATTGCCGTATGCTCGTTTTTTGCCCAAATGTAGCGTTAACGGCTCAAACCCAAAGCCAAAGTTTCAGAAATAAGCGTGATCTTAATAAATGATGCGATTTTTTGAAACTTTCAAAAGGATAATTGCGGCCGACTGATTTCTTGAACACATGTAGCTAAATAGCGCCAGATTTCGATAGCGGGCAAACAAAAACGGGCCCCATCTTGCATTGAAATTTTCAGCAGAGCGTAATTTTTATTGAGAAAACGGTTAGTTTTTAAACTTACATCTAGTTCAGACAGGCTAGTGCTACATTTAGGAGGAGAATGGGCCTTAAGCAATGCGTAATAAAAAAAATGTTTTGTAAATTGTTTTGGAACACCTTGTAGATGACGCATCTTGTTCAGCAAGAATAAAAAAAACAAAAATCGAATTTTGATTCCGCGTACTTTTTTTTTTTTTGTCCCATGAGTTTTAAAGGGTCAGTAATGCGTATGATACCAAGTATACCATAACCGGTATTAAAAGTTTAAAAATTGAGACTTCTCATTTATATACAAATATTTCCTCTACTAATTTTTGTTATCCACCCCCGTCTCATGTCAGTTTAGTTAAGGTTGTAGGGTACAAAGGGTTTACGACCCTATTCTATTCAAAAGTTTCTAGAAGCTGTATTTCAAAACTACTTGAGAATTATTTTAGTTAGCTTAAGTATTGCACGGTTGACAATTCTTCTCCTGCCATTTTCAGTACGGACTAAAACAACTCATAGACATCGGGACGTAAACAGCGATGGAAGTGAAAACTCTCAAAAGCTATTGATTTAGGCTACATGCTATTTAGGTTCCAACAACGAATATTGACGACCGCGCGATCCCTACGAAATAAAATATTACGCAGTAATATGATCAACCAAGGATCAAAGGTTCAAATCTTATCCCTCACGCATAGTGCTAGCCACCTCCGCCACACTTCATTCATTCATTCATTCATTTATTTACCCATAAAGGTCCTCTTTCAGGGACATTACATAAGGGGGGATCAATCACATATCAGTCAAGGAAAGAAACAATGAAACAGCAACAAACAATGAAACAACAACAACCATGTTATCAACAAACACGCACTCAATAATAACCCACCCAGGAACCAAAAATAGTGAGCAAACAGGCAGTCATTATTCCCCTTGAAAATGCAAAACCAAGGAGGAACGGAAAGCGTCCCGGCGTATTATTGAGGCGATGCACTGAGGTAGTACGTTTCATTCTGAGATCGCTAGTGGAAAAAAATGAGTTATTAAATGCGTTAGTGGATCCAGAGATGCGCTGCACACAGTTAGAAGTCGTTAGTCTACGAGAGGATCGGGGAGGAGGTTGTAAAAGCATCGATCTAATGTCCGGATGATGGTGGAGTATTTTGTGGAATAGGCTGAGACGCGAGTATTTTCGGCGGGTAGCTAATGAAGTTCGGTTTAATTGAGGCTTTGGAGCCTCAAGGCTAGCAGTATGATCGTATACAGAGAGTATGTAGCGAGCGGCACGATTTTGGATGGCTTCCATTTTGGTGGTAAGGTAGATTTGGTGAGGGCTCCAGATGGCGGCGGCGTACTCATGTTTTGGTCGGACGAATGTCTGGTAGGCTAAAAGACGAAGATTCGGGGGAGCAGAGTGTAGGCAGCGTCGGATGTATCCCAAAGTGTTTGATGCGGCGAGTGAAATGGATTCGATGTGAGCGGCCCAGGATAAATCGGAGGTAAGGAGTACACCAAGGTACTTGTATGATGGGACGTCTTCAATGGGTTGGGTTCTAAGAGAATATATGCATGACGAAACAGAGTGCTTGCGAGTGAAGCGTACGAGTTTGCACTTTGAATAATTTAGGCTCATCTGCCAGTGGGAACACCAATTCATTATGGCAGACAGGTCATTCTGAAGGAGCACATGGTCGTCCGGAGAAGCAATTGGTCAGTATAATACACAATCGTCTGCAAAAAGACGCACTTTGGAGGAAATTGGAATGAGTAACATCATTAATAAATATAAGAAAAAGGAGAGGGCCGAGGACCGACCCCTGGGGTACTCCTGACGTAACGTTGCATAAACCAGATTCGTGACTGTTCACAACTGAAAACTGTACTCGTGAAGAAAGAAAATTGTGAATCCATGAAATGACGCTATCGTTTATTTTGAGGGCAGAGAGCTTTGTTAGTAAGCGAAGATGCGGACCTCGATCAAATGCTTTCGAAAAGTCTAGCAAAATTGCGTCGGTCTGATGATGAGATTCGAAGTTAGCATGAATTTCATGGGTAAACAGTGACAATTGGGTCTCGCAAGAAAAACCCTCTACGAAAGCCATGTTGGTGGTCGAAAACAAGCGGTTTTGATCAAGATGAGACACCACATAAGAAACAATTATTTGCTCTAGAAGTTTGGATGGGATACAAGTTAACGATAGAGGTCTGTAGTTAGAGGGTAATGATCGATTACCGTCCTTGAAGACCGGTATGACTTTTCCTACCTTCCAGCCCGCAGGAAGACGTCCCTCTGCCAATGACTGGTTATATAAAAGCGTGAGGTACTCGCTTGATATGACTTTTGTGTTTATGAGGATTTTTGAAGAAATGTTGTCAGGTCCGGGGGATGATGAAACTTTGAGGCGATCTATAAGTCCGGCTACGCCGTCAGGGGAGATGATAATAGGTGCCATGGTGTTGTAATGAGCTGGTGGGACAGTAGGGATGTTCCAAGGGTTCTCTCAAGTAAAAACAGAAGCAAAGTACTCGTTCATTACTGAAGGGCAGGAAGTTTCAGGGACAGGGCAGCCGTTGGCATCAATCAAGCAAATAGACCGGGAGTGGTCACTTGGAGAGATAAGGGTCCAGAATTTTCGGGGTTGGTTTGCATGAGGGTGGGCAGGTCTCTATTGAAATATTTGTTTTTTGCCGCTTTAATCTGGTGGGTATATTCTCTAAGGCAATCCTAGTAGGAGTCCCATGCTAGTGCAGACGGGTTCTGTTTAGCTTTTCTGAAAAGACGCTTTTTGTTGTTCCCCAGGGACCTAATAACATTGTTGAACCAAGGATTACAGGCATCAGTGTGAATACGAATCAATGGCACAAGGCGCTAAATAAGATCATACAATTTGTTCCCAAACAACAGCCAGTGGCATTCGACCGTTCTTGTGAAGTGTTCGGCAAGAAATTGTACGTAATATGCAATTAGTTCTCGATTTATTTCCGCGTAGTCAGCCCTATTCAAATCATGAATCATTTTAGAGACTTGGGTTTTCACAGATTTGGGCTGTGTTAGGGTGACTTGCAATAACTTATGGTCGACTAAACCATTTCTATAGTCAATGAAGCAAACCAGACCGGGTGACGATGACAAAACAAGATCCAGGATATTGTTTAGCCGAGTCGGGGAATCGACCATTTGCGTTAGGTGGAAAGTTAAACATAATTCGAGGAATTTCCACGATTCACTAGGGCCCTTAGACGACACACTTGACCAGCATATATCCCGAAAATTTAAATCACCAAACATTAAAAAGTTGGCATGAGGAAAGCGGTTTATCATCTCTATCAAGGAAAAGTGCAGTTTAGTAGTGAAATTACCGTCACTGCTGGGTGGTCTGTAACATGCTATAAGTACAAGTTTGCTATACGCCGAGCAAATACAAATACAAACGAGTTCCAGGTCGTGACACACATGTACAACAAAATATGAAATGTGCTTCTTAATTGCAATGAGGACGCCACCACCGCGTTGATGCGTTCTGTCCCATCTGAAGACCGAAAAATCTAAGTGACGTAGGAACAACTCGTCATCCCGAACATCAGACGACAGCCAAGTTTCAGTAAGAACGACTATATCCGAGTCACTATCTTCGCAGTAGGCGCTTAACACGTCCCTCTTTTGTACGAGGCTGCGTATGTTCGTAAATACAACCGAGTAACTGGAAATGTTTTTAATTTTGTTTGACTTTGAAGATGTTGCGAAACTGCGGTGACTTGATTTCTGAGGGAGTCAGGCGCGAGCCTCCATAACTGAATCAGTCGCGGCATCGTAAGTGAAACACTTGCCGGCCATATATAATTTATTATAACGGATTTTAAAGGCCACATTTTGGGGCTGGGCGTAAAAAAGGAGCTTAGAGCGAGCCAAACGAACGGCTTCGGACAGGTCCTGCCGGACAGCAAAGTCACTACCCTTTAGCTTAGAACCAGAGCCCAGTATGCTCTCTTTATCCTTGAAAAGTAGGAATTTCACAATAATTGGTCGATTCTTGTTTTGTGAAAAGCGCCCCAGGCTATGAGACCGCTCAATACTCGAAGGATCGAGTTCAATGCCAAGATGCTGTAAGCAGAAGTCAATCACGTTTTTTTCTGATTGGGACCAATTTTCAGATAGCGAGTCAGGTATACCGAAAAACAGGACATTAGAGCGTCGAAGCCTGTTTTCAAGCGTCGTCACATCTGGCCCTGATGCTGCTGAGCTCTGCTGGGATCGTGCTATGGTCTGTGACGAGAGTAGGCTGGACGGGAGGAAGATTGGCCGAGGCAAGATTTTGTTTGAGAGCGGTAACTCTCTCCCTCAGCTCTTTGACGCGTGAGTCAGTAGTGTTCTGCTCGATCCGAAGGGTTGAGATAGCGGTAAGCATACTTGCCTGGCCAACCTCGATTCTGGTAATCGCTTCTAGAATAAGATCTAATTGAGAGACATCGACAGGGCCTGGGTTCGTCTCGACGTCTCCAGACAAAATGAGAAGCATGTGCAATAAAGGGACGTAGTTCAAAGCAAAAATGTGCATGACAGTACGGACCGAAATATCTTGTAAAACACAAAAAAAGTCATTGGGGCACGACATGACTAAAAGGCAAATATTGTCGCTACGACAATAGGTAGGATCAAAGTAGTAGCTAACCTGGATGAAGAGACGGGTTTGCATCGAAGTTTCTTTGACGATGTCGTGCCCCGACTGGCCTTCAGAAGGGGCGTGCTTTTGTAGATGTAAATTCGGGGGAGGTGTGTCAGGCGCTGTTACGAAACGGTACTACTCCGTAAACATTGGAGTAGTACCGTTTCTTTAAGTGTTTGTAAACGACCCATTTAGAGCGACATTATAAAGTCTAAAAAAAAGAAAGACGTTTACAATCCCCTGTAACGCCGAATTAGAGCGCAGCTCTTGAGGAGGAGGAGGGGAAGGTACGAAGAGGAGGGTATGCCCGTCCACCTTTCCTCCCATTTAGGAGAAATTTTTTCCGCTAAATTTGGCGGGGAAATTTTTGCGCAAAATTTAGCGGGGAATTTTTTCCGCTATATTTAGCGGGGAAATATTTTCTGCTAAACTTGGCAGGGAAAATTTTCCGCTAAATTTGGCGGGGACGTTTTTCCGCTAAATTTAGCGGAGAATTGTTCCGCTAAATTTAGCGGGGAAAGTTTTCCACTAAATGTAGCGGGGAAACCTTTCCGCTAAATTTAGCGGGGAAAAAGTTCCACTAGATTTTTCTGGGAAAATTGTCCGCTAAATTTAGCGGGGATATTTACCCATAATGCACCGCGCGGTTGCGCCTATGCCGGCGGTGACGCCGCTCAAGCCAGAGACGGGCGCCTAAGAGCTGCGCTCTAAAAAAACCTCAGTATGTTTTATTTTCTAGTTTTATTCTTCCATGCTTCCGAAGCCAACGGCGCTGAGGCTGGAATCCATAATTTAAGCAGCAGTTATGACCAGACTAGAATGTCAAACAACGGAGCCAGGAAAAAAAATATCTCAAATTGCCTTGCAATTTTGTTGCGACGTGAAACATTTTTGGTTTAGCGCGAGTAACATCTGTATCGGTCAGCGAGGCATTCGGTTCAGTGGGTAGCACGCCAGTCCCTTCGTCTTTATTGTCGTCCACCACTCAGTGTGGCGGTGGCGCTAGCATCATGACTGTTACATCTCCCTTTCTTTGGACTATGGAAAACCAACAAGAAATTCAAAAAGTATGAAATACATACGAAAATAAACAAAATACACAAAACACGAAATATAAAAAGGAATAACTCCAAAGCCCGTTAAGCTTGCTGCTGGAAGTTCTGATCGTAAGTTAGCCTTTGGGGTCGCCGCACAGTTCTGGTTGATGTCCGAGCCGCACATGGTCCAAGTTCACTAGCCCGATCATCCTCTGTTCTCGCTGTGGAGTTGACTGCAGCTGGGGAGCTGGTCGGAGTTCTCGTTGAAGTAGCAACTGTGGTTGTGATGGCTGGATCATCATGCTGCACTGTTGGGGTCAATGCAGCCGGTGCAGCTTGAATGCTGGTCAGGGGACAGGCTGGGGAATCCTCCTGGTGCTCCTCAAAGTAATCGGAACTCCTCAGGTCTTCATTCGTCGGTAGCAGGTGTTCTCTGTTGCTTCGATATTCCCGGCCATCCTGCGTGACAACCAGTGAAGAACGAGGCGCCACGTTCCTTATCACTTGGCCCTTCGTGACCCACTGCCCTTTGTCCCTCAGACGTACATACCACGTCACCTTCCTGTAGTGGCCTCAAAAGACATCCTTTGGTGTTATCCTGTGTGTGTTTTCTGGCTGGTTTTGGAACTGCTGGCGCGAAGTTGGGAAGACGGGACCTAATGCGGCCTCCCATTAGAAGCTCGCTGGGGCACCGGCCATCCTCCAGGGGTGTAGACCTGTAAGCAAGCAATCCCAGCCAGAAGTCTTCATTAGCTTCAGCAGTTTTCCGCAGTATTCGTTTTACCACTTGCACACCCTTTTCTGCAAGTCCGTTGGAACGTGGGAAATGCGGACTGGACGTGGTGTGCTTAAAATCATACTTCGAAGCGAAACTCTGGAACTGACGTGGCGAGAACTGTGGACCGTTGTCGCTGCACACCTCTAGAGGTATTCCGTGTCTAGCAAACATGCTGCTTAAGGACAAAACAACAGTTTCTGATGTTGCCTCTCTGAGCCCCTCTACCTCTGGGAAGTTGGAAGAGGCATCATAGGCAACTAGGTACGTGTTCCCCGCCTGCTCAAAGAGGTCTACACCAACGCGCGTCCATGGTAAGCCTGGAACCTCACGCATCATTAGTGGCTCGTTCGGTTGCTTGTACGCAAACTGTTGACAGATTGAGCACCGGTGAATCATTCTCGTGATATCTTCGTTAATGCCGGGCCAAAAAACTAGCTGTCTTGCTCGTGCTTTACACTTATTGATACCAAGATGGCCATCTTGTATCCTCTCAAGTATTCGATGGCGCATGGTCTTAAACAAAACTCCAGATACTTCTGTTAATTCCCCGGTGAAAGGTTTGTACTGTCCATGAATAGGGAGGTTTGCTCGGAGACAGTTAATTACGTCCGTGAGGACAGTGTCCCGAGCAGTTTCACGCACTAGCTGAATCTTAGTTGCTTCGCTTACTAGGCTGTGCTGAACCTCCAATGCATGCACCTCAACATCGGTTAGTTCTGTGCCGCTTGGCTGCACAGAGGGAAGTGCTCTCGAAAGGACGTCTGGAACCACCAACTCTCTGCCAGGGACGTACGTCAGCTGGAACTCATACTTCATGAGCCTCAAGAAGAAACGCTGCAAGCGCGGTGGCATATCTCCTACACTTTTTTGTGCAATCGCAAGCAGAGGTTTATGGTCAGTTTCTGCTGTAACTCGCCGTCCGTACACAAAGTGGTGAAATTTTTCAAGACCATAAGTGATTCCAAGAGCATCTTTTTCTATTTGCGAATTGCGTGTTTCCGCACTAGACAAGACTCTGGAAGCGTAGGCCACTGGTTTCCATCCCTCAACATGTCGTTGTAAGAGCGCCGCGCCAATCCCATATTTTGAAGCATCCGAAGATACTTTCGTGGGTTTTGCCGGATCAAAGAGTGCGAGCACTGGGGTTGTAGATATGAGATTTTTCAAACGTTCCCACTCTCTTTGGTGTGCGTCAGACCACTCGAACACTGAGCTATCCTTAATAACTCCGCGCATTAACGTTGTCCTCAAGGACAAGTTAGGCAAACATTTACCAAAGTAGTTTATAAACCCCAATAATCGTTGTACTTCTTTCTTGCTTACTGGTTGTGGAAAATTGTGAATGCTCTTAACGAGAGCTGGGCTTGGGGAGATGCCATTTCCATTAATAACGTCCCCCAAGAACTCAATTTCCTTGCGGCCAGTTTGCACTTGCTCATGTTGAACGTGAGACCCTCTTGACTGGTTTTTGCAATACAGCGCGTAATCTGTCATTGTGCTCGGCCTGTGTTCTACCCCACACCAGAATGTCATCGATGGGTACTCTAACTCCGGGTAAACCCTCAAGCATTTGAGACATGGTCTTCTGAAATACTTCCGGTGCAGAAGCTATTCCAAACGGTAGCCGGAGGTACTGGTATCTTCCGAATGGAGTAGCAAATGTGCAGATTCTCGTGGTCTCCTCATCTAACGGTATTTGGTGAAACCCGGAGTTTGCATCAAGGGTTGAAAACCATCGTGCATCAGAGAGCTCTGCCTCAATGTCTTCCCTTTTGGGAAGTTGGTAATGCTCTCGCTTCACCCACTCGTTTATGTTCCGGGGATCCAGACATACCCTGAGCTGTCCGTCTTTTTTTAGCGCAATAACCAAAGGACTCACCCAGTCAGTTGGCTCATCCACTTTCCGGATAACGTTGGCGGCGGTTACGCGCTGCAGCTCCCTCTCCAGTGGCTGCCGCAAAGCTTGAGGGACTCGCCGGGCTGCTTGCACCGTTGGCCTGGCTCCTTCCTTTAGCACCATGTGGTATGCCTGTTTCACACAACCTAACCCCTGGAACACCTCGGGGAATTCGGAGGTCACTGCGCTCAAGTTATCGCAGGAAACTGCCGAAACACGATTCACGAGTCCAAGGAGTTCACTGGCCTGGAGACCGAGAATGGGAGCCCGCGACTTTTTTACAATGAAGAACTCGATAAGTTCTTTTGTGTTGTTGCAATCCACAGTCAAGGATGCTTTTCCTACGTGTGCAATTATGCCGCCACTGTAACTGCGCAAAATTGCCGTGCTCCTTCGCAAATCCACACTCCTGCCTGCTCGTTTCCACCACGACAGTGGCAACAAGTTTGCTTGGGCTCCAGTATCAATCTTCAGCATGATATCCTTATCAGCTACCTTCGCCGGTACAAGCCACTCTGCTTGATTACTTGCAGAGGTGCGTGCTCCCACCTCCAGAATTTCAAAGTCACTCCCGGCATCCGTGGCTTGATCGTCGTTTTCGTTAGTTATCGCGTTCACTCGTTGCTTCGGACAGCAAGACGCGAAATGACCTTGGCGATGGCATCTCCTGCATTCTTTTCCTGTTGCTGGACAGCCTGTTCCTTTGTGAATGAAGTTACACTTCTGACAGCGGTCTCGTCTAGGTGGTGCTTCCACTGGCACCGTCGAACGTCTTTTAGTTGTCAGGTGAATACTGAGAACAGACTCTTCTGGCTTGTCCCAAACTTTGTTTTGTTTTTCCGCTATTTCGTTCGCTTTACACATGTCCACTGCTCTGGTAAGCGACAAGTCCTGCTCTCGCAACAGCCTTTGACGTAGTTTCTTGTTCGATATACCATACACTATTTGATCTCTGATCATTGAGTCTGCAAAACTACCAAATTCGCAGGTCTTATCCTTCAACAAAAGGTCTCTGTAGAATTGCTCAAACAGCTACACCTTCTGCCTGCTCTCGCATCCTGAATACGTAACGCTCGTACGTTTCATTCTTGGAGAGCAGTAGTTATGAAACTTTTCTACCACGGCCTCGTAGGTTTGCTCCCCCTCGACGTTGAAGGTGTCGTAGACTTCCACGGCCTGCTCTCCGGCAACATGCAGCAACAACGCGATCTTCTGTCCCTCCTTCCTTTTGGCGGGTGGCTCCGTAGCTGTCATGAAGATTTCGAACCGTTGCTTGAAACGCCTCCAGTTCTCAGCAACGTTGCCTGAAAACTGGAGCGGCTCTGGCGGTTTCAGTCCTTCCATGGCTGAGGCTACCGCAGGGCTTGTGATGACGTTCGAACCACTTCTGACACCATGTATCGGTCAGCGAGGCATTCGGTTCAGCGGGTAGCAAGCCAGTCCCTTCGTCTTTATTGTCGTCCACCACTCAGTGTGGCGGTGGCGCTAGCATCATGACTGTTACAACATCCAGGCATTTCTTCTCGAGCTGTGCCTCCGGGTCTCTCCACACCTCTTCACTCCACCACACTGACTACACCCACCTCTCTCACCCCAATGGTCCCTCTCCACCCTACTGAGTCTAAGACTAATTGACCCATTGACTTTCCCCGTCGGGTCGGCCTGTGTCCACAGAGTATGGGAGGGATGACTTGTTTTCTGTAAACTGATTTTATGCGTAGGTTACGTGACATCAATTTTCCCGTTAAATCTAGCGGTGAAACTGAATTGGAGTATAGGTTGCTTGACCAGGGCACGTGACGTCAATGTTTCCGTTAAATTTAATGGGGAAACTGAATTTGTGTTAAGACTGATCGCTGGGCGAGTTGGTGGTTTATGTTATTTAAGTTTACAGCGGACCAGAAAAGCACGAAAACAATTGCAGTGGCTTAGCTCCGGTATGCTAGGATATACGTAGCGTGAGCGGTCGGGCACGTCGCTCAGCCTCCTGGCGACGCCGCTTTGCTAGACGTTCTTCCGTTTGCTCCGGTGTCTCTGCAGCACGTTTAGCCTTCTTCTGTTCGTTCTTCCTACCCTCAACCGCTATATGCCAGGCAACTACTTCGGGATCCGATGAGTTAAGCTTCTCCGCTCTTCTGCGCCGCTTTGAGCAGCAATTTCGCTCTCCTTCTCCATGGCTATGCCACATTGGCAAACGCCCTGCTATATGTACACCCCCCCCCCCTGATACCTCTGCGCATGCGCACAAAATGAGAGGCGCTATTAAGCGGCTCCGGTGCAGCGTCAGACTTGGCTACTGCGCAACGGAGGCGCACAGCTGGGCACGCCCCGGCACCAGTGCGTCTGCCGCGGCTATGACGTCACTCCTCTGGAATGCGCAGACAGGCGAGGCGCGCGCGGCGGCGGCGGCTTCGGCGCGCCAGCTGTGCACCGTGTGACGTCACTGCTCCTCGCGCATGCGGAGCACGGCTCTCGAGGAGCCACGGGAAACTGCTCAACCTCGGCCAGTGTAGCTCACGCTACAAAAAACAAAAACAAAAAAAAAACTCGCCGACACAGGCACACGGCACACTTAAAAAAAAGACATTCAATCCCCACCCCTGCCCGTATCGATCTGGATGAGCATCGTACCGGCGTGCGGTCGTGTATCACTACTGCGTGATGCACGTTAAAGACCCCAGGCTAGCGGTTGTACTGCACTGGCTAAATTGCTCATCTACAGCTGGGGGACTCGTCGCCCGTTGAGGCAGACCAAGTTCTAGGCTGTATAAACACACACACAACCCAATGTATTAAAAAAGACAATAGCTCAGCGTTGTATTGATTATCTTCTACGCACAAGAGTTGAAACAGCGCTGAGCGATTGTATTTTTTTTTTTTTCAGTGCACCGGTGTCCGTAAGTTTTTTTTTTTTTCTTTTGGTGCGCTGTAACGTTAAATAACATAGATTTGTATACAGGTCACGTGACACGAAGCACCGTGACGTCATTTTTCCCGCTTAATTTAGCGAAGAAATTCGCAGTTATGCTTTTTCAGGCTTCACTTCACCTGAAAACCCAACCTTTGAACGTTTCATGTTAAACGAAAACAAAACCAAACGACAGAAGGCACAAACAGGTCACGCGGTGTCTAGAAAGATTGATCCAAAGACTCGGACACTTATCATCGTCCCGAATGACGTGGCTCGGATGGCACTCCGTGTCTGTTTCTTACACAATGTCGCTGTCCGGACCGCTCAAAAGGGCCGTCGTTGCAGAAAATTAAACCAAGACTCAGCAAATACTCGGACAACAGCGTAATCGATTGGAGCAAACAGGACGGGAGTATTGGATGCACGGCCTTCTAGGATTGCCTGGAACATCATGTGGGGGTCTGATTTTAGAATCGGACGATGAAAAAAAAGTGAGCGCTTTCGCGGCCACTGATGAGACGGGACGTCAAAGCTCCTCGTTGGGCGAGACTTGTCGACCAAAGGGCGATCTTTGTCTGTTCACGATATTTTGACGGGTCTTTCTAATGTATAAACCGGTGGTGAGAGATAAGGCGGGCACCGACGTGCTTGCCGGGAAGGTTTTTATTATTATAATTACTGTAGGTCTTTTTTTTTTTGATGGTCATTATAGGATATGTTTAAAAATATATGGGCATTTGCACCAAACCTGTCATGGAAAAATGATTATTCTCAAAAAATTACATAAAAAAAAACACTTAAAAACATTTTTCAAAAATCATTCAGCGGGTAGCTGTTTGTGTACAGAGGTAATGCCAATTGACATTTGCTCACAACCTGTGTATAGCTTGGTTAGTGATAACGCTAACAAATCGATAAACAGCTTCCAAATCTTCAATCTCAAAACACGTGCGTATTAGTTTCGACGGTTGTGCCAAAAACTTTCAATTCAAAGCCCATGAACCATTTTTTTTTTCGTTCGCTTATGCTGAAATAGCAAGTGATGCGTTTGATTTTATAATCTTCGCCGATGAATGGCACTTTCAAGGGTTTCGATATTTTCTTCGTTAAATTTGGTGCATTGCATATTTCACTATACATTTAGTTTTGTTATAATTAATTCAGTACTCCCCATTGAATTAACTTTTTTTTTCATTATAATATCGCCCTATGCTCGTTACATTATATTCGCTATTAAGCGAGTTAGCTGAGTATTTTATTAGACATGTTTACTCGTGATTTCTAGGCGCCGAGGAAGGGCGGCAGACGAGCTCATGGGAATGATTAGTGGGTAGACCTGAAGCTAGATGCCTTTGTCTCCGCTGCATTCGTCGGACGTGTGCGAACGCAAACGCCAAACGCCGGACACCGGCGTTCCGCGTTCTAACGAGTTCGGAGAATGCAGTGGAGACAAATGCAGTTAGCCTTAGGTCTACCCACTAATCATTCCAATGAGAGTTTGGCGTTCTGACGTCCACTGCGTGCTCTTGTCTCCTTCTATCCGTCACTTTCTGGACGCCTTTGTTTTGAAGTACCTGGTTTCTAAACTAGACATATTGTTCTTGATCCTATAAAATAAACCAGACAGCTTGAGAAGACGCGCAGTTCTTCGCTTACTTCTATGAAAAATTGCGTACCTAGTATTAGATAACATTCTGCATGGGCATAGGAAGTAGATTTATTGTCATTTTCCACGTGTGTCGAGATGGATTTATGGAATCCATTGCGTATGTCTGCTGTCCCATTGAATCTGCTATATTAACATGTGCTCAGAAACCGCGGCAGTGAACGCATCCAACACACTGAATTTTTCCAACTTTCCTATCGTGCGAATAAGTGCACACGGTTATCCAGCCGGTTGTGTCCAAGTTTAGGGCAACTTGTTTGAAATAAAATGTATTATTTATGTAAAATAAAGATTAATCTCAATGTTTTCTTTAATGTTCGTGTCGCTTTGGTAAAACTGTAGAAGAATTGACTCTCTATTTCTGTTAGAATATTTTTTTCGAGTGAAATAATTCATTTCATTAGACGAGCAGGCATCGTGCGCAGACAAGGGAGCACAATGAATGCTTCTGAGTCCTTGGCGGCGCATGTTGGGTACAGCTGTGGGTGATGAGCGAGCGGTAACGATGCAAGACGGTGCTAAAAATGTGCCGTCGTGCTCGGTCCCCTTCACACGTCACTGAGGAATTTTGAGAGATGCTTTTTGCGCTCCGATAACGATACTCTTTAAAGGTATACAACGCTTGCGTAAAGAGGACGGGAGAGTATCGAAAACAGTTTACCGGGATTATTGTTAGGGTCTAATATTACTCCCTTGTATCTCGCGCATCGGTCTCGCGCCTATGATATCGACTGCCTGATTGTTCAAGATGCCAGAATGGGGAAAGGGGGGGGGGCGATCATTGGAGTATGGGCCAGATTACAGCTCAACGATAATACATTGTAAGGCGTCGCTTAGAAAGGCAGTGCACGTTTAAAAGAGACAAATGTGGCCTATTCTTGTCGTAGCAACTGAACGTCGCCATGTCCTTACTTTTATTCTTAGTCTTGTAACGTTGAGTGGAGAAAAAAAAAAAGAATAGCCTGGAAAGATCTTTCTCAGATGGAAGACTCGCTACCCCATGTGGAGACCAGAGACGATAAAAAAGAAGGGATCGGAAATTGAGTAGTGGTCCAATTTAGGCGAACGAAGATTTAGGGCCGAACTCGGAGTGTGAATATGCCGCGGAGAAGCGTGTGAATTTCGCCGAGCGGCGTTCGCTCCGATGGCGCATTGCACGGTGTCATGCACGGTGTCATGCACGGTGTCGAAAGCTTTCAATTGTTCACGCGACTGTTCCAGTGGGTACAAAAGCTGTCATTTCGGTCGATCGGGTGCGGGTTCTGATACTCTACGGGCAAAGACTGACAAGGCGGCGCAGAGAAGAGCTTTGGCACCCCGAATAAGAAACCAGCTAGCTTACCCGAACCAAACCACCGGAGCGAAGCCCGAGAAGATTACGAGTAAATTATTTTCGCGAGCGATTCAAGTGACAGACGTGGACATCACGTTTTTTTTTGTTGATTTAACTGCTGCAACGCTAGGACTACAGCGACAGATGCCATCTTGTTTCGAAAGCCACCGACGTCACGTCAGCGTCGCGTTGCGATTGGTTACCGCTTCGCAGTTCGCGAAAGCGGTCGGGAGAAATTGGTCCCGAAGCAGTTGGCAAAAACGCGCCCCTACCGCTCGATATCAGCCGCTTTGCTGTTGAGAACGCGTAGATCTGCTCTGCTGTCGCGGATCCGCTTCCAGTGTGAACGCGCCATGAATGCTGCACAAGAACAGTGGCTCGGTTGCTCCGCGCGCATAGTGAACGTGCCATCGGGCGAAGTTCGTCGGTCGTTCGGCGCATATTCGCTCCCTCCAGTCCAGAGTTTAAGGCGACTGACTAAAAACCTGGGTTGTAAAGTACCTAGGTACAAGTAACTGGAAATCGGTATCTTGGTGCTTATGTTGTACCTCAGGTACAGACCTAGGTACTTTAATTTCTCGGTATCTGTATCTGTTTCTTAGGTGCATATTCCAGTAACTTGTAACTAAGTGAAGTTACGTTTTACAGGTACTTTCTATTCACTTTGTCAAAATAGTAGAAACTATAGATCTTGAAGTATTAATACACTACCATGTGCCGTGATTAACGTCGAGTTGGATACGAACTGGGAGGTACTGACTTGATCGAACGACGTTTTAGCGAACGATATTTCATCGAACGACACTTTAGCGAACTAGGTGTTCATGTGAGCGAAGGGTGGATGAGCGATGCCCTTCTAGTGACACCAATTTGTCCAGTCGCTTCGGAAAATAGCGATCAGCTTCTTTCCTCTCAAACGGAAATCGACTTCATTGCGTGTTTGAAGCTCCTCTGACAGCTTTACAAGGGAGGAGATAACTTGAAGGATGTGCGCAGTGTCTGTTGCCTGTATGTCCTGGTGGTGGCTCTCTTTTGACATAAGTAAAATATAAATTATAATTAAAAATAAATTATAATTACAATCGTAAAGTAATATAACATCGCGTATATAATACAATTTCCGCTTAATAAATCGAACTCAAATTTTGCAGTTATCAAAACTGAAATAGTTCCAAAAGAAAAAACATAAAAGGAGGAAGCTTGAATCGTTTCGCTCATCGTCGCGAAGGTTAGGTGCATCTGCACTCGACTCATACCTTTCTTCACGCGGCCGACGTCTTCTGGGCCCGTCGACGTCAGCACCGGCTCTGAGGGCAAGAACGCCAACAAGCGAGTTTCGGCGGTTACGGCGTGACATGGAAAAGAGTGGAAGCTGTGGTCTGGGTGAACCAATTGGTGCGTGGGAATTAGGCACCAAGAGAGCAGATTTATCGAACTCGTTTTTGTGTGTATCCTTAGTATAAAAAACTTTACTTCCAATATATTCTGACGAATTTGGGGAAAATAAATAAAGTATATTTGAAGTAAGTGTACCTGTATTTAGGTACATTTTTATGCGAGTGCATAGGTACGTACCTAGGCACCTTCTCGTATGAGTAACTGTCAGTATATCTTAGGTACATTTTCGAAGTAACTTTCACAACCCTGCATAGAAATTCTGGGTTTGCGTCTGTTGAGGTGTCACTCTTCCCCGGCATTAGTCGAGCAACCACACTTGCAAGTATACCAAGGGCTCCAAGCTGCACACTCGAACTGCTGCAATTCGCTACAGCTGCGTTTGACCTTCGCGATGGCCAATCGTAGCGCGGCGCTGGTCATTCGCGGCGCTCAGCGATCTCGCCAACATTCTCGCCGAGCGTTTAATTTAGAGCTCCAGTAGTGCTCGACACTCGCTGTTGCCGATTCCGCTAAGTAATTTGAAACACGTAAGAGTTCATTACGTGTTGATGACAATTTTTCCTCGCAAAACAGCCTGCTCACTTGTCGACTGACTCGACTAATCCAGACCCTTCCCTCTCCCTCCTCTCCCAGGCAACAAGTTCAGCTGCGACTGCCGCCTTGCCTGGGTCTTGCACCTGGAAAATGCCACCAGGAGCGACAAGTTCCGGCGCGAGCTGCGACACGTCAAGTGCGACTTCAAAGCCCAGGGCAACCTGAGCAGCAGCAAGGTGTCCCGACTCAGTACCAGTCAGCTGGGCTGCTCCGAAGACTACGCGAAACCCAGCTTCGGCACGGCATCGCGCGGCAAGGTGCCCCCGCGTCGTCCATCAGTCGAAGACAAGGGACGACGCGGCGACGACGACGAAGGAAACAAGATCGTCGAAGAAGACGTCGTTTCGAACGTTCCTGACACGGTCACCGAAAATGAACGCGACCGGGACGCGCAGTCGATGGAGAACGACGTGGAAGTGGTGCTCAGCCAGCAGAAGGCGCTGCGCAAACATATTTCTAGGTCTCGGAAGAGCAACGGGAGCGCAGCTAGGACCGCGGCGTTTGCTCTTCACGCACTCCAATTTTTGGGACTGGCGGTGTTCTCCAGAACCTTGTCTACGTGTAGGTGATCCATAATACAGCTAATTAGTTTGTCTTTTTAAAACAAAAACGATTTGTGTTCGACGAGTGAGAGATCTGAGTGATAAGGAGATCGGATTAGCTAGAAGGCGGCGACGCCAGTTTTTTATGACTAGCAAAAGAATGACGGATTGCCTTTTGTGCCACACGATTTTACTATCCCAGCCTTCAGTCAAGCAAGTCGGATCAAGCATTCATTATACAAAGCTGTACAGTGAGAGTATAGCGCTGATTCCCAGTTTTTCGTCAAAGTTGTTGGTCACAGTGGCGTGGCCAGGAATGTTTTACCCGGGCGGCTGAGGTGGCTGGGATGTCTATGACGTGGGATTCGGAGAGGGCAGGGGGCGTCATAATGCACGTGTATATTGTAGGGTCGGATGAATTTCGAGGGGGCTGAAGCCCCATAAGCTCCGCCCCCCCCCCCCCCCCCCCCCGTGGATACGCCTCTGGTCGGTCACGTGGTAGCGCAATCATGAGCCGGTCGAACGAGTTTGCAATATAAGATACTTGACTGCTCGCCTTGTGCGACAGTGGTGCGCCCGCGAATTGGCACTAAACAAGTTGAGGCCTTCCCTCAAAAGATGCCTTAATGGCGGTTAGTGCGTGCACCTGAGGGCTGAGATAATACCGAAGTCTGCGGTGCTTTGGCACTGACGCAAGATCTGCGCCATGTCTATCGACCAACACAGCGTTTACGAACAAGGCCGCGTTTGCCCAAATTGGGTGTGTGCACTGAGCCTACGCAAAAACCACATTCACCTGGTGCGAAGCATCTACGCATGCGCAGTGCCGATAGCAGCACCACCGCAGTGACGTGACGTCAGAGAGTGGAGTTGGTCTATAGCGCTGAGTTAGAGCTGTGGTTATTGCGCTGAATGGGCGCTGCGGCGTATGTCTGAACAGGCCTTAAGTCAAAGCAGATTATCATCAGGCTTACCATAAAAAAAATGAAATACCTATCTCGAGCGGTAAGATGCCACCCTAAGTCATAGTCACCATGGAATTATATTTGGCAACACAGAAAAAAGACCACACCCCGGAAATGCTGCAGTCGTAGTAGCTATGACACAAAGTTTTCGTGGCCCATTTTCTTTATGACGCGTAGCGTTTTAATCGAGTCTTTATCATGGCGTAATTAAAGTGTTGGTGCCTACTGTGCGTGGAGCAGTGGGATCTGATGTACGGAGTGCGGCACAGTTAACGCGAACACCCTAATCCTGCCTTTCCTGCGCTTCTATTGCCTCAATGTTTGGCGGTAAACTTCGTTCATTTTGTATGAGTAAGATACGAGAAGTCAGGAATGTTGTGCTCGTCCTCACCGTTCCGCGCAGTGTATATTTCACCTTGTATACAGTGCCCCTCTGGTGCATTATCTTCACGGAAATATATAAGGGACAGATTTATGACCACGTCGGGTCAGCGTATGAGAGTCAACCATCTATTTGTACCGTATCTCTGGTAGTGCCCATCTTTCAAAGCGCTTGTTTCTCCACCCCCTCCGCCCTAGACACCCCCTTTACCGTACAAGAGCTTACTCAGGCACTGTCTTCCATTAAGCGTAACACCACCCCCGGAGCTGATGGTGTAACATACCAGCTGCTCCGTAACCTCTCCTCCGACAACCTCACGACCCTCCTCTCCATATTCAATCACATCTGGTCAACGGGTCACCTACCCCCTGAATGGAAACATTCAGAGATCATACTCATCCCTAAGTCAGGAAAATCCCTCACACTTGATAATCTCCGCCCTATCTCCCTCACCTCATGTGCGGGCAAACTTCTAGAAAAAATGGTCACTACTCGCCTTGAATGGCACCTTGAGCATAACAACATCCTGCCCCCTACCCTCATCGGCTTCAGAAAACATGTCTCCACGCTGGACAGCATCCTCCGCATCACCAACGACGTTATACCATTTCCCTAGCACCGCTCAGCTCCGAGCTATCCTTGCACTTGATGTACATAAAGCATTCGACAACGTGCTACATAAGGCAATTCTAGATAACCTTGCCCAGACAGACTGTGGATCTAACATGTATAACTACGTTAAAAGTTTCCTTCACGCCCGCACCGCCTCCTTTCGAATCCCCAATCACAAGTCCACCCCTTTCGTTCTCACTGAAGGCACCCCTCAAGGCTCTGTCCTTTCCCCTACCCTCTTCAACATCGCTATGATGAACCTTCCTCCCTTACTCGACTCCATCCCCAACCTCAAGCATTCCCTTTATGCCGACGATATCACCCTCTGGACTCACTCCGGGTCCGCAGCGGACCAGGAAGCGACTCTCCAGGCGGCCGCCGATATCATCGACACCTACACTCGCTCCACCGGCCTCTCTTGCTCCCCCCACAAGTCGGAACTTCTGATTGTTCTCAACGCCCGTAGTCATCTTGCCGACCGTGCCCTCATCAAGGTCCATGTTGGCGGTGCCCCTGTCCCCTCCAAAAACCAAGTAAAGATCCTTGGTCATATCTTTCAATACAACGGCAAAGCCAATCACACGGTCAATAAGTTGGTTCGTCAAATATCTCCTCTGGTCCACATTATTCGCCGTACCACGGGCAAGCACCACGGACTAAAGGAGCAGGAACTCCTCCGCTTAATTGATGCCGTAATCCTTTCCCGCATGCTTTACACCATTCCGTACCATTCCCTCACCCGCACCGAAACCCGAAAACTGAACACCGTCCTTCGCAAGGCATATCGTCTTGCGCTAGCTATCCCAACCTATGCACCCCTTCACCTCATCGAAGCCACAGGTATGTTCATACCCTTCAAGAGCGTATCTCCATACATCTCTCGTCCCAGATTCATCGCCTTCAGACCACCGCACAAGGACACTTTATTCTCAGTAGCATTTCATACGACTGCTCATCGCTCCCTCCCCTTCCTCCTCTGCCTCCTCCATAGGAACACCTTCCACGAATCTCTATCGACCCCATCCCCCGAAACATGTCCTCCAAAACTGAGACAGGTCGCCGTAAACACCGATGCACCCGTCTCACATCCACCCTAACAGCTTTCGCTAATGCAGGCCATCGCATTTACTACACCGATGCGCACTATTCAACCGAGGACGCTTACGGCACGATCGCTGTAGTATGCGATTCACCTCCCCTCGAGCACACTCATTGTTTCGAAAAGCCTCCTTCTGTTCCCGATCTAGAGCTTCAAGCCATCGCAGAGGCTATCCAAGCTGACTGCAGATTACCACCTTCTGACCTCGACACAATCATCGTAACTGACTCACAATGCGCACTACGACTCCTTCAGCAGAATAACGGCAATCCATACCCAACTACAATCCTAAAAGACATGCTGGACAAGCACCCCAACCACCATTTTCGGATACTATGGACCCCAGGTCACGCGGATGTGGAAGGTAACGCGCGTGCTGACGCGCTTACCCGAGCTAATACCTCTCCGGGTACTCCCACTCCCTGGCCATCCCTTTATCACCCCCCCCACACTCCGCATCATACAGCACCAGCAACGCCGCACGCACCTTGAGCAACAACGCTTCTCGAGACGACTGCTCCCACCTCCCCCAGCTTCCTTCTCCAGGACTGATGCCAGCATCATCCGGCGAGCCCAAACAGACACACTCCCATCAACTCACTTCACACACCTCTTCACCCAGGCACGAGGCTCTCCCAAGTGCCCCCATTGTGGCGGCTATCCCAACATCCCACATACCTACTGGTACTGTTCCCACGCTCCTAGTCCACCTTCCTTCCCAAACCCTCCCCCTTCCTGGCAGGAGTGGCTGGCCCCCCCGCCCGATCGGGTGGAACAGTTCTTCGAAGCGCTCGTTGCCCATGTTAAACGGGTAATCGAGGCCGAAGGACTAGAAAAGTCATCTACCCCACCGCTTCCCTGATTCCTTTCAAAAGAATGCCCTGGACAGAGGGCAATATTCTTTTCAATAAAGATGTTCTCTCTCTCTCTCTCCATCACCTTTCTTATAAAATATGAGGCTCTATTTTTACGCTAATATGCCTCGTCTGAGCGCTGCAGAAACATTTTCACGACATCGATCACAAAAGTTTCGAGCGAGTTCTGAAGTCTCTCATTTCGGCCATAACTTATACGAGTAAGAGGGGTGCAAAGGCCCAGCCAAGAGGAATGTCTGAAGGATAGAGCATCATTGATTGAACATCAAAACTTTTTTATAAGTTAAAAAAAAAACCTTGGAATCCTTTGAGTGGCTGTGAATATTGAGCTACTAATTATCTTACCGAAATATTGGTTCCCAGTTTGCGTATTCCTGGATGTTCCGTTGGAAGTTCCTGCCCCCAACTTCGACTACCTTCGTTATTTCTATCTCTTTAAACCTTTAGTATATTAAAGAAAACATGTAAAATTAACTTTCAGTGTCGGGTATAAATGGCCCATCTTAAACATTCGGCGGATATGGCACCATGACCCTTTTTAGTAAAAGACCAAGGCATCGTCGAAAATAGTAAACGTATCTACTCCTAATTACACGATTCTTGTTCTGAGCGTGACTTTATGAAACCCTTTCAACGTACTTTGAGGTTTTGTTCGTGATATTGAACCCTCGCTTGACACCGTTGCCTGAGTGATCAAACTGCAAAATTTGTACCTTTTATTTTGCCTTCATTTTGTGATAAGTTTCCTTCAACGAAGAAATAAAATTCGTAAATTTCTAGCTAATAGCTAGGCGAAAAAAATACACGTGATAAATGTTTAGGACTCCGAATCTGTTTAAGCGATAATACAAAGGACCAAGAGTAACTCATTTTGCCTTGAATTGGGGCTGTCTTTTACAAATGTGCGCATGTTTCAGTTTTTTCGATCTGGCCCTTGGCATGGTGTTCCAGACCCACGCTCTGCTGCGAGATTCGTCGAGCGGCCCCAGTCGCTGTAACTAAGTGTACTTTTTGCACCTGCACAACAATTACGATGGAGCTTCAGCAGATCGTTTTTGCACTTTGACAAGAAATATACGATACTGCTCCGACGCCGTCACGCATTCGCGAGAAAATGATACACTTCGTGCAAGAATACTTTCCGGTGGTGCCTGTGGGGCAATCTGGAATATCTGGAGTCTACCGATTTTCTTAATGTGGCTGATTGCAGTATTTTTGGACTGCCTTTAATGTGTGCACAACGGATTATGCTAATCGACTCTTTTTTGAGTAGGATTTTATGACATAATGAACTACCATATATTCCTCTCAAGCGAGATAATTACCGCTCTATGTTATAACTGGTTTTCATTTGTCATTTAATCATTATAGTAAGTGTGAGATACATCACAATCAGGGTGTCAGCAAAGTAGCCAACCCTATAGCATCCGCTAAATACGCGTTCTAAATATTTCCGAGACATTTAACATGCTTTTAACTGATACCCCCGCAATCAATATTTCAAAAACGAGACTGCTCAAGCTCCCAGTTCTTGAGGAAAGGGCTACGGCCGGCCCTTGCCGATGCCGTGGCAATTCTTGACATTCTGTACAAATAAGGCACAGTTCCGCAACAATATTCACCGTGCACCACACACGTAGATTATTTTGCTGTCTTCGTTCAAAACATTCGATTTTGAAGACCATTGTATGGAAGTGTACATATGTATGATACATCTACTCCCTTCACACCAGTCTGTAAAGCATTCTCCAGTTTGCTTTCCATGCACAACATTTAAAAAACAATATCTAGCATCTACCTTTTCCAAGGCACTCGGTCACAAAATTTCCGGAACCTAGGGAGCGAGCTTAACCAATGATGAGTCCAAAACATAAAGGGCATCAACCTAAATGTGCAGTCTAGGCTGTGAATGGGAGCATACGGTGAACACTGTGAAAAGGCATACGCAGTGTCGATGTGAAATTTCATTTCGCGATACATTGTCATGACTGTGGGTTCTTTCGACTTCCGTGCACCTCCTGCACCAGCTGCACTCCGTGCATACCGCCGTATTCCATTTACGAGTGCTGCCTATCTGAAAACACAACCGGAAGTATGCATTTCCCTGCACTTTCTGCAGCGCTGCGCGCTGGTGGAGGTCCATCGAATGAGCCCTGTGTCGTGTCTGAACATAGGAGAGTTGAGTTACACAATTCCTGGCCCAAGGTTGCAGAACTAATGCTACGGACTAGTAAATATAGGCAATCATGTCTTAACTTATTTACGGAGTTTCATGGCTGTGTCACTCTTTTCAATTTACTTTCGACCGAAAAGTAGCAGGATGTAGGGTTTTCGAAACATCATTTTTTCATACCTTGGGTAAATGTTTTGGTCCTCGCTGGAAAAAAGTGTGTAGACTCCCAAACAGACTCCCGAACAGGCCAAGTTTAAAAATAACAAAACTGACTATAAACATTTCGAACAACGTTCGATCGAGTTCATGGTCAATGGCACTGCACAGTATACAGAAAACCATTGGGCATCTGTTTTCGTGTGATCGAGTCCGACTATTTGCCAAAATCAGTTCATTGTTACAGGCCTCTCAACTGGACCAGATGCGCGCGTGATTGGCCCTGAGAACGGGTCATGTACCGCAATGTACTGCTTTTCATTGTGTCACCCTGTAGTCGCCTACGAAGGTGCTGGTGTAGCCACCCGATGAGATATTCCGACGATACATTTGTTAAATTACGTTTTGTATATAATGTCCTCCAAATTCCTTATTTTCATGCTGCCGACAAACATAATTCTACCCTCCCGCCTATATATTGCCTCCGGCATTGCGACTGAATTCAAAATAAAATATATGAAAACCTAACGCTTCGTATCCCAAGAGCCAATTCTTTCAGACTGGGACGTTCATGCGGCGGCGAGAACCGATTCTTTGCTATTTAACGCATCACGAACTAAGAAAGTGCTCCCTTGCATTACGCAGCGTCATGTGCTCCAGATTCAGATTGGATGCCTTCCGTTTCTGTTTCAAAGTGCAGCCAAAAAACGTGGCTCACGGATTGGCACGATGACTGGGTTGTTGTTGTTTGTTTCGCACTCCGATACATCCAATGTGAAGGCGGATAGTCCAGATTTATTCCTTTGTGACCAAACATGTGAGGATGGAAATCGCCGAACTCTAACTGAAGCAGAGCGCACGCGGCGAACAACGCCAAGCTAGGCACCTGGACCAATATTGGCGGTAGAATACCGGCGACAGAGGACGCGATATCTTGTTCTGGAGCTAATTGTTTCAGAAAGGGCTTCGAAAGTTTCTGAAACAGGTAACGCGCAGAGCGAAGAGTCCTACGATGGGACCTTAAACTCGAAACACGGTTCCCATACACGTCCAACTTATGTCATTTTAAAAATTGTTCTTGCAGTTTAGCGTGGCCAACTGACGTCAAAATAACCTGCCTGTGGATAGGGGACATGACCGAAGCTTGTTTGGACAGCCCTAGCCAACGCGACTATATTTCTTTGTCACCGGAAAAAACAAAGGTATTTTTTTTATTAGCGGGATCAGGGCGTTAAGCGACATCTTCGTTTCCTAAGAAAGTCGTTCAAAAATGGGAGTTGTTCATGATAACGAGATACATTTCTACGCATATGGCCAATTCATTTAACAGTATTTTGTCCATAGTGCGGGAACTCATATTAGCGGGCTCCATATTAACAAAACACAACTCGGTAAAAATTTAAAAAAGTCAATGTGCGTTTGATATATATGCAAGCAGAGGCAAAGAAAAAATAAAACAGCCTTGTCACGTGAGTAGCCGAATCCAGAAGCACGCAACTCATTAAAGAGGCGTTTTCTGCTGCCTCCTCGTCGTGAGTAACGACCACTCGAGAGAAGCCCCCTCGTCAGGTTGGAGCGTGGCCCCGGGCTAATGCGACCTGTCGGCGGCACATAATGCCGAGACGGTGCTTAGGTTCAAGCTGCTTTATGTTTGACGGCCGCTTCTTCGGCGACTGCGGTTAATGAATCGCGGGGGTCAGCCGCTCAAACATCGATCCGAGGACGCCTTTTTAGCGTAGCACATCTCTCTCTCTCCCTCTGTTCGGAGCTTCCATCTTGAGCGTGGCCACGCTCGCAGTTCTTGTTGATTAATTCCTGCCGAATTTGGCGAGTGTTGATCGATACCGTTCGCTCTTTACTCAAAAATGAAAAATACAGCTCCAGTGAGTATTTTGTTCTTGATCATCTCTCGTTGTTCTTTAACATTTATACTTTCTCTTTAAAGAGAAAAGGATTTGGCTTGACGCTAAGCAAAAGAAGTAAGCTGTACCTGATCACAGAGACGATAGTATTTTAGGAAACTTTTGTATGACTGAAACAAATGTGAAAAAAGGAAACGAAACTTTGAATGACAGTATAAGAACGATGTATCGAGACCATTAAGTGTTTGTGTTGTTTTTCCCTACAGTCTCGGTGTTGATGTCGTGTTCATGCTTAATTTAACGCGAAAACAGTTTCGCTATTTGTTGAATAAAACGCAATACAATATGCGCGAGCATATGAACTTTCACACATCGTGGAAGCCCCTGACTGAGGAACAAAAGATTGGACGACACACACACACACGAAGGTTTCAAACTCAGCTGCGACGTTTATTTTCTCTTCCTAGTTCGTCAGGAAGAGTCACAACCGGCCTCTAGGGGTGCGACGTTCGTTTCTCGCCATATTACGAAGGCTCTCAAGATGTTCACCCGCATGAACCCGCAACGGGTAACAGCCATTGAGTGCACCCAGAAACAGCGGACCGAACCAGCTCCATTTATTCTCCGCCTGGCGATCGTCCCTCCCCGCACAATATCCGCTCTTCTAGACACCGACATTTGTAGAGCCTTCACCCCTTACAACCCATGAAAGCGTCCTGGCTAAATTTTAGTTACCCAGCAGACTTTGAAGCCAAATTTATACGTACCGCGATAATCTAGAAATTGAAATCAATTTTAGCAACCGTGAACTGAAACACATCAGAAAGTTCTAAAATAGAAATAACCGCCTGAACCCCCGTGTCGCAAAACAAAAAACAACGAGACCTTATAAAGCCACTTAACCCAAAGTTCCCACTGCTCATGCATCATGTAAAAGACGCGGTGTTGGCGATGGGCATGAGAAAAGAATTATTTGCGGACACGCGCCAATCATGATCGACGCGTGTTTGTTGCATACATGTTTCGAACATTTCTGCAGGCAGTTTTTGTATGAACAATGTGACCGTCATACGAGGAATGCTTCAGATATTGTCGGTACACTGTCTTTTCTACGGTATATGAGCAGTGCGAGTCCCGCCTGACGGAGCGATTGAAAAGAAAGCAATGCCGCGATGGTAGCAATAAGAAACAAATTAAGAAGTCTCTTAGTTTCCTAGTTGATAAACGTGAACAGATTTACGAGCAATTTAATGTGTCTCTTTCGCTAATGCGGTTGTCTTATGGCAAACCGGGGCATAGTCTGCATTTGGTAAAATGACTTATTTTTATAATTTTGAGATTTTCAAGCTACTCGGCTTTTATATTCAGCAATGCGGGCTTTGAGGGGCCAACATTGAGGGGCCAACTTTTAAAGGCGCCATGAAATGATTTTTCAACTTTTTCCTCCTTAGCGTTCCTCTTGAACTCAAAAGCGAAATTTCAAATCACGCGGTCGCGACGTGCTAGGGATGATAAGTACCGTCACAGAACTCACTGGCCACGAACGCGAATTCTTGTATTCGTCGACGGGTTTATTATTGACGAGCTGACGTGCTTTGGATACCGCGAATGTGTTACCGTGAAAAAGCGGAAAGCTTTCGAAGGAAAATGACGCATGGTTCAGGACAAATGACATGTTTTCACTGTGCATGTGTTGTCGTTGTGATGCCCCCTCCCCCCCCCCCCCCCTCAATTCCCCTTCCCAAGCTGAAGGGGACCGTTGAGGGCATTAATAATTGAGAATCGACTTCGCAGAGCCTGTCTTTAGTATAGTTTTTCCTCACGTCATGGTGGGTAACCCCATGCTCAGACACATCGACCCCTTAAAGAAAAGCATGAAAAAAGAAATTTTTACTTTCGCAAACCGCAAAACCGAGGATTCCTCTTCCTTTCTAAAGTACACGAAGCCAAAATAAAAAAAAAAACACAAAATTTCAAAAAACAATTAACCGAAAAAAATCACCCAACTAAGAACAGAAGGCACAAATAAAAAAGGCACGCGAAATTAAAGGAAAAAAAAACCGAACTCGTGTTTGCTCACTCCTTCTAACGCAGCAGCTGTCAGATCCGGCTACGTACAGAGATCCCTGGTACAAGCAGAACGTGTGGTGATTTCTGTCGTGGCTCGTAATTCCGGAGGATTTCCACGCTTCCGACATTGCCCAAACCCAAAATGGACAGCCTGGCTTCGGATCCTAACAGGGGGAAGGACTGCGCCTGGCTTCTCGGAGACCAGAAATCTCGGGCCCCGAGAGGGCCGTGGCAGCTGGGCCGTCTTGCGAGATATGGTCTAATTACCGAGAAGTTGGGAGATCCGTCGTAGCTGAATTGCTGCTCTGACGAACGATATATTACCTTGGTTGGCACTACTGCATGGAGCAGTTGATATGTAGAGAGATATTGGTCGCTGAAACAAGCCAAAGGAACAAGCATACAATTTTACGTTTGTGTTTAGACAGCGCAAGGTCGGTCTACCTCTTAGGTGCGGCGACACTGATTTACGCTCTAGATGAAAACTTTAGCCAGTGCAGCACGACTGCTAGCCTGGGGTCTTTGACGTACATTACTTAGACAGTTATACACGACCGCACGCCGGTACGATGCTCATCCTGATCGAAAGGGGCAGAGGGGCAGGGGTGTGGATTGAACCCAGGATCCCTGGGTTCTACAGCGCGAGCTTTCGCTCCACGTGCTCCAAACTGGTGTGCGCTAGCCCCACTGATCTCTATCGTAGTAGGCTGGATCGCGGATCAGGAGCCCGTCGGTGTCACCACCGGCGGCCATTGCTTGACACCAGGCAATACACGCAAGTCTATGGGAGAAACGCACAAAAGTAAGAATATTGAAGCATGTACGCTGTGCTCGGAGGCGAGTATGTTGTGGTGTGCTGCGATCCTTATGTCGGGTGTTTGGAGATCGAATCTGTATTTGTCAGACGTTCGAACGCCGATTAAAAAAAATTAAACGTACCGGAGCACCCACGGCTGAGCTGGCATGCTTGCTCTCGTCGGGGAATAAACAAAGGAACTTGCCCTCAATGAGACCGTCCTCGGGGAAGCCCAGAAGTTGATTGATGACAAAGACGTTCCATCTCGACAGCGGCTTTCCGGGAGTGAGCGAATTCCGTGTAGCAAACCCTTCAAGCTCGTCGTCTGCTAAACCCAACTCAACGAAACCGCAACCGACTCCACGGTAGCTATAGCTAACTCTTGCCTCATTGATCTGCACTACAGCGGAGTCACTCTCGACCACAAAATATTTATTTATAAGAACTGCGAGGGCTGTCAGTTTTAATGTCTGTACGCAAGCTATTTTACGGGCTTATCGAAAAGCAGCCAAAGAGTTTCAGTGCCGACAACAGCTTAGAAAGGGGGAAACGGCACTTTTTCTCGTTTTTCCCATAGAGTCCCATGCATTTGGTGGTGTCAATCAATGGCCGCCGGTGGCGACACTGGCCCCAGCTGCCGAGGCCGTGGTCCGCGATTCAGCCTACTACAATAGAGATCAGTGGCTAGCCCACTCGGCCACCGATCCCCCCTATGCCAACGGCCGAATGGCCCAGATGACGGTCCAAAAAGCGTTCAAGTCCAGCCCGCATGTACGTGCCGGCAAAACAAAAATAGAAATAAATAAACAGAGACAGTGCTTGCGCGGCCCGAGAGAGAGAGAGGGAAATGCAGACAGAGGAGATGCCAGTGGCATCTCCATAGAGCCCCATGCTATACAAGCGAAGCGCCGTTAAACTCGGCATGTCGAGGTTTGAAGAAGCAGGTTGGCTTTGTACTGAGTCAAGCTGTGTAAGGATGATGAGTGATGACGGCTCCAGTGCCGTTGGAGTTACCAGAAGCTCCGGGTTCGGTTGGGACGAGTAAAGGTGTTCATGACATGAATTCAGAAGAAAGCATTCGGCTTCGTGAACAGTACCATTCATTGCGCTTGTTCTCCCGGTGCTCTGCCTTGATGGCGGAGCAAGTTGGAAGGCTTCAACAGACCCTTGCTGTTTGAGACGAAATGTGATACAAAATATCTCAAGAGGAAGAAATTATGTGACTTGTTATGGAGCACTTCGTCTTCTTCAAAACGTTAGACAACTGGCTTCTTCTTCGACTTCGTCTTCCTTTCCGTCTTCGTCTTCTTCTTCGTCTTGTTCGTCTTCTTTGTCTTCCTCTTCGACGTCTTCTTCTCCTTCTTTAAATCTCCTTTTTTGTCATATTATTCGTCTTCGTCTTTACCTTCGATCTTCTTCGTCTTCTACTTCTTATTTTTCTTCTTCGTCGTTTTCTTCGTCGTCCTATTCTTCGTCGTCTTCGTCGTTGTCTTCGTTGTCCTCTTCTTCGTCGTCGTCGTCGTCTTCTTCGTCTGTTTTTCTTTGTATTGTATTGTAAAAACGTTTATTGTGATGCCGCCTTCTGGCATGAAGGCCTCAGAGTAGGCGGGGGGAAAGGGTGAAGGGAAGTGAAAATGACGATGATTAGATGAACCTACCGATTCCGGAGGATCGGAGGAAGTCGATGAGAGATGTGTAGATGAGTTTTTGTTCATTCAGAATGGCGGTTGTTGGTTTGGTCCACTCTGTGTAGGAGCAAGGCCGTATGTGGTAGGGGAGATTACGGATTGCGGCCTCGCGCTCCGGCGCGGATTCCGCGCAGTCCCACACGAAATGGGAGCAGGTGGCAGGAACGCCGCAGTGTTGTTATTAAAGGGGTACGGAAGCGAAATTTTTGCTCTTATTTCTATGTTTAGATATCAACTACACTCTAAAAAAATCCCGTGAGTCTGCTTTCCCGCACAACACTCGGAGAGCCAATCACCAAAATTTACGGAGGCAGCTCAGCAAATGACGATGCCGAAACATATGTTTAGACCAAAAAACGCAGTCTGAGTTGTGACATTAAGCAATGCAAGCGTGACGTTTTGCATTCCTTAATGCCACAACTCAGACTGCGTTTTTTGGTCTAAACATATGCTTCGGCATTGTCATTCGCTGAGCTGCCTCCGTAAGTTGCGGTGATTGGCTCTCCAAGTATTGTGCGTGAGAGTAGACGCACAAACTTTTTTAAAGTGTATGTTGTGGCGGCATCCCAGAAACATACTGTAGACTATTGTTTCTGGGCTACCGGCAGATAATTCAAGAAAACTAATTTTAAAACGAAGGAACAGATTTCAAGATTGCGCTTGGTGGCGGCCTGTGAAGCTCCGCTGGAATGCCGCCACCCCAAGCAGCACAGATTTGGCCAATCATTGGCCAATGGTTGGAAATGGTCCTTTGGCCAGTGGCCAGACAGTGGCCAGGCTGATGATTGCCCTTTCTCTGGCCATTGGCCAATGGCCGTCAGCCATGGGCCAATCATTGGCCGATGAATGCCCACTGGCTGGCTACTGGCCAAAGGACCATTTCCAGCCACTGGCCAATGATTTGCCAAATCTGTGCTGCTTGGGACGTCATCGGCCTCTAAGAAGCAGCGCCACTTTGCCGCAGTATAGGTCTCTCGTGGAGTTACTTAGTCTTGCAAAATTAGTTGGCGGAGAATACCAATGAGTCAACTACGTTGAACGTGTTAACTTTAACAGTGTTTCCGCAACGCGCATTCTACACCCTCAAGATCGCCCTTCTGTGCAGACGTTAGGTACACTCTAAGAAAAAAGGGAGCGCGACTTAGTCCCTCGGGGGACCAAATGCGCTGACACTACCATTAGTCCCCTAGGGGAGCAACGGTGACGGGAGCAACTGTTGCGCCCCGTCCGTTAGTCCCTCGCACTAGCTCCGTTGGGACTAACTGTTACACCGTTTCAATTGCACCTCGAGAACCAACTGTTAGGCCCTTGCACTTGGTCCCCTGGGACCAACTGTTACACCGTTTCAATTGAACCCCGAGGACGAACTGTTAGGCCCTTGCGTTTGGACCCCTGGGACCAACTGTTACACCGTTTCAAATGAACCCCGAGGACCAACTGTTAGGCCCTTGCACTTGGACCCCTGGGTCTAAACGTTGCGCCCTTGGATTTAGACCCCTGGGACTAAAGGTTTATCCTTTGTATTATTTGGTCCTGAGCCACAAATCTCCGAAACGAAATGGTGCAGTTCAGGTTAAACGTAGCTTTATTGCCTCGTAGATGCACATCACATTCAAGGATGACTGAAGTCGAAGTTCCTGGGCGGTAGAATCCACGATAAGGCCAAATTCCGAAGAGTGCACTTGCGTCGACGATGGCTTGGACACTGAGACGTCTGTCGAAACCGGTCGTGGTCCCAGCACCGTTTATCGGGGCACCGGCAGCTTCTTGCCTGTTTGCGAGAAATTTGAATTATTAGTAACAGGGCAGCGTGAAATACCCCATCGCTGGACAAAAGTATGAGATATAACTAGGGTTCCGTGTTTTCGGTATATACCGATAAATACCGATAAGTAACCCCCGAGTCGCTTTTTTCTGAATCGGTAAAAACCGAAAAACACCGAATTCAAGCTGCGGAAAAATGGC
>JABSTQ010002137.1:0-150980 GCA_013358835.2 Ixodes persulcatus | reverse complement strand
GCATTGCCTTTAAATTTGCCTTTTCTTTTTCTTACCCTGAAGTCATAGTGATCGATTTTCACGTAATTTCTAGACGTGAAAATGCGGTCCTGATAGCACCGATAAAACAATCCGCCTTTTTCATGCCCCGTCACATTGGTCCTAGCAATCTCCTGAGCTGTACCGCGAAACCCGACACACTAGGGTCGCTCTTCTGCTCGACTGTCCAAAGACACTCTGTCTACTCGTAGCAGAGGACCAAAGTTACGTGACGCCGGAGCTACGAGAGATCTTTCACTGATCCCCTCTTCCTCCGCCTTTTTCGCCGGCGCGTTGGACGGCGTACGCTTTCTAGTGCTACGAGGTCAGGCTGTTCTACAACCTGGTCCCTCTCATCCCGGTTTTCTGCCTCCAACTCTGGGAGTGCTTGCTCCCCGTCAGCTGCCTCTGGCTCGGATCACTCGTCAACAAAGGGGCGTCCTGACGCGATTTGGACCTCGTACACGACTGAACTAGCCCTTCTCCCAGTTGTTGACCCCTTTCGCGCAGCAGGAAATCTGACCGGGTAGAAAAACAAATAAGGATACTCCAACGGGACTGTTTGCGAGACAGCCGCCTCGGTTACTAGCTCTCCGAACGGGCCAGTTATCTTTACTGTCGCCATAGGCAGACAGACACTGTGCTTTTCGAGCAGCTGCTTGATCCAAACTACCTTTCCAGTAAAATCGGATGGCGTTACATACGACGGATGAACAACGTCCATCGTCGCTGCACTGTCACGAAGCACCCTGCACGGCTTTCCGTTACCTGGAGCTCGTGAAGATAGGACGAAGGAGCTTCAGGTCCTCGTCACTACCGTTCACGTACGAGAACACCACCCGCGGTTTCTTACATCTGGCCGCTGTGTGTCCCGGCTCCTGACAGTTGTAGCACAGGAACGGCTTCCCTTGCCTCGAACTGCCCTGTTGGGCTTTTCCGCGCCTCGTCTCCGTTCGAGTGTTCTGCGCTCTTTTCTGGGACCTTTTGTCCTGCTTCGGGCTTCTCGGGCCCGTTTTCTCGCGAGCCGTACCCTGTCGGAAGGTCTTGCGCTGATCGCTCGGCCGGATTCGCTTTCCTCTCCGCTCAGCTTTCTACGCGTTGCGTACTCTTCGGCTAGCTCAGCGGCCCTTTCGACAGAGTCGACTCCCACCCTGTCCTGCACCCAGAGCTTGACTGACTGCGGAATGCTACGAAACAACTGTTCGAGGCACACACACTCGACTACCTTGTCTCGGCTTTCGTACACTTCCTCGCTCTTCAACCATTCTATCAGGTTGGTTTTAAGCCCATACGCGAATTCCGAGTAGCCCTCGCTGCTCTTTTTGGATGCGTTTCTAAACCTTTGACGGAACGCCTCGGCAGAAAGGCGGTACCGCTTCAAAAGGCTGGACTTCACCTTGTCGTAGTCGTCCGCGTCTCCAGCACTAAGGCGCGCGACAACCTCTGCAGCCTCACAGGGCAACAGAGTCAAAAGCCGTTGCGGCCACGTTTCTGGGGCGAAGCTCAACTTCTCACATGTCCTCTCAAAGTTAACTAAGAATAGGCCCACGTCTTCCCCAACTTTAAACGGCTGCATGAGCTTCTTCATTTGATACGACTCGGTCTCACTTGCTCGTACCGGAGCCCCAACTCTACTGTTCTGCGAGTTTAATCGCTGTTGTTCAATTTCGAGCTCTAGCCTTTTCAGCGCTCGCTCCTGGTCTCGTTCCTCTTTCGCTGCAGTCTGTGCTCGTTCCTCTCTAGCTGCAGCTTGCTCTCGTTCCTCTTTCGCTGCAGCCTGTTCCTCTTTCGCTGCAGCCTGTTCCTCTTTCGCTGCAGCCTGTTCTCGCTCTCGTTCCCTCTTGCTGGAGCTTCACTCTTAGCGTTCTGAAGCAGTTCCCACGCAATTTTAATTTCCTCTGCTTCCGCGCACTCTGAAATCGCTTTACTGATCTCAGATTTCTTCATCTTTGCTCCACCTCCACACCCAATTCTTCACATAAACAGAATAAATCTGTTCTCAGTAACCTCATTAGATCCATGATCGCTGCTCTTTAGCTTTGGCTTTGTTCTAAACTTGTCGCGAGGTTGTACCAAAAACCTAGCGCACGAGTCAAAAGGATTCCCAGCAGTTCAAAATTAATTACCCATAATCTGAAGCCTGGCGAATCTCAAGCAAAGTCCAAACGCTCACCCACAGATGTAGCACGATGTCGCATGGTCCGATCCCAACCGCTGCCACCAGTTGTTCGAGGCGGGGTTTTAAGCCGCACGTCCGGAGGCTTCCTGGCTCGTGACGACGACCATTCCCCGAAGAGAAGAACCCAGGGGTCCAGTGGAGGTGGGAGAATTGGTAACATAACGAACGGTTTAATTACATGGTAGCGATACAGTCGTCAAATCCGAGAGAACCACTGGAGCCGCCTCACGCCCCGCCTTATATAGGGTCCGTTTTCTCCCTCACTCTCCGCCAGGGCAGCAGGTGCGACCGCCAAGTGCGTAGCAGAAAAGTCCGCCGCGTCGTAGCCAGAAGTGCGTCGTAACCATGGTTCTCCGCAGTTAGGCCAGGCCTCTCTCCCCTTCCGGAGCGCACGAACCCACACGCACACACACACACGTCCCGTTGACGTCACGGACGCGTTGAGACTCGTTTCGGGCAGACCACGAGCAGCTGGGCGACGGTCTTGAACACGTCGGGACTCGTTTCGGGCGGACTTCGACAGGTGGGCGACAGTCCAGAACACGTCGGGACTCGTTTCGGGACTCGTTTCCGCAGCGTTGAAACTCGAAAAAGGTTGCCGAAGGTTCCATTCTTAACACCGTATAGCAGACAAAACTGCTGATTTCTAATGTTCAAGCAATTTTCGAGGGCGGCGTTGGCGTCTGTATCATCATCAATCTCCGTGTCTTTTTACATTCACATTTAGAAAATATATTGGAAGATTTACTATCGATAATGAATGGTTTAAGTACTGGGTCAGGTTAATAAGTCTAAGACAAATAATTACACAAGCGTAGCTGAATATACTGTGTTCATTATTCGATATTATTGAAATCAATAAACAATAAAGACGAAGAGGAAAAGTATACACCCGAGTTCACTTCATGCCTAGAGTCACTAAATGAGCTGCGCTTAAAGTATCGGCACTCCGTTCCCCAAATTGTTTTGGGCGCCGCCATTTTGGGTCTTGTGCAGAGCAAACGCAACTGCCGATCGTCATGATCCAAAGTGCGACTTCCACAGCATTAGAGGCGGTGCTAGGAAGCTGATGCAATATTGCTATGCTCTGTCGCGGGTTGTTTAAACATTTGTGGAGGACGGAAAAGCGTTTCCTGTGATTTTAGATAAAGCTTCAGATAACTGGAAACCATGATTTTAAGCCACAATATGGCCAAGTGTCGTTACTCTGAAGCGTAGCTAATTTACTGGCAGTAGCGGGAACAATGAGGAAGAGGCAGGTGTCAAAAGGTAGTGGCTTGTGGAATCCACTGGGCTTACGTCATGGCCCCTCCAGGTATTACAAGCTTCTTGAACAAGGGCATGAATAGTGTCATTAATAAGCTACGCTTCAGAGTAGCAACACTCGGCCATGTTGTGGCTTAAAATCATGGTTACCAGTTATTTGAAGCTTTATCTGAAATCACAAGAAACGCTTTTCCGTCCTCCACTTTAAACAGTTTGCGACAAAGCAAAGCAATATTACATGAGCTTCCTAACACCAAATCTAATGTTGAGGAAGTCGCACTTTTGAATCATGACGATCGGCAGTTGCGCCTGCTCTGCACAAGCACCGAAATGGCGGCGCCCACAACACTGTCGGGGAAGAGAGTGCCGATACTCTAAGCGCAGCTCATTTATAGGCTCTAGTTCCCGCCAACCTCCTTTCCCCTGACTAAAACTGAAACTAAATATAAATAATACACCATATTATAGCTTATTAGTTATAACCAACTACACATAATGAGAGGAGGAAGCGGCCCGGGTAGGAGAAACGCGGGTTTTATGTGCGACCGCTCTAACTGTCTCAAGAAAGAGAACGCGCGAGCTTGCGCTGGGTCGCTAAACTGGTCAGACACAACTTTCTTCGTGTTATGACATAGCGGGGGGAGGAGCCGAAAGATTCCCGCGAAGTTTTCTTTTCTCACAAACCCGCAGATCCGTATATCTTCGTGACGTTTTTCATTGAAAGGGCGAAAAATCCCAACTACTCCCTAGGCGCCGAGCTAGAGCAGCACGAGAAAGCACGCGGAGACGAACGTGGTTCATACGTATAATGTCACGATAAAGATTATAAGCTGCGACCTTGATGGTCTCTAAAAAGCACAGCGGAGGCTTGTGTAATTGCATTCTAAAAGCAACACCGTCAAAGTTGATAATCTGTTATCGTTCTTATTTCCGCCGAGAAAGCAGACTTTACTATACTTCGTTTCACCTTATGTGCGAGCGAAGGCAAAACTGGAAGCGCGAGGACGGAAGCTCCGTGCCTTCAGGCTTTGCTCGAGCGCGCGAGCTGGGGAGAAATGCAAAAAGCGCTGGTCTCGCGCTTCTAGCTTTGGCTTCGCTCGCAGATAAAGTGAAACGAAGTATAAAAAACGTCCCTGTCGTCCCATTTATTTATCTCGGCCTTTTGAATTTGATCAGAGTGTAGCCCGACGTGGCTAGGTCACTACCAGTTGAGTAGCATTGTCCATCTTTGGACGGATTTCGCTTCCGGGCAGTTGTTCCCATCAGCGGGAGATAAAATCATTTTATGATAGACTTTCAAAGATTAGCCAAATTGGGATTAATTCTGCGTTCATCAACTGAAATAAGAGTAATGTCAGTTTGTCAATATTGACGGTGATGTTTCAAGAACGCGAGGACACCAAGCTTTCATCGTACACAACCAAACGTTTCACCGTTGACTCGAAGACGCACCATCAAATTTGTCGTTCACAACTGATCATCCTGACCCTGACGTCAAAGTTATGAACTATAAAAGCACGTCGCTGAACGCGCCTGCACACAACGAGCCCTGGCACGAGCCTCTCGATTGAAAGCCTGTTATGGCCGCTCGTAAGTTCATGGAACGCGCCCCGTTTTAATTCCAGAATCTCTAGAACTATAATTTAGAAATTTGCACGCTGTGCTGTTCCTCGTCATCGCTCAGTTGGAACGCCTCTAAGCAGGGTTGTCGAAATAGAAGAACGGGGAGGGGGGCGATTCACCCCTCCCCCGCCCCCCCAAGTGGCGTCGAAAAAGGGGGCGCAAAGGGCATAAGAGTGTAAGGGGGGGGGGGGGGATATCGCCCCAGCCTTGGACTATTAGCGACGAGATGTTTTGGTGGCGCCCTCCTGTGGTTCCCCCTTGTGACGTCATTACCTTGCAAACAACAAGTTCGATGGTGTTTGTTATTAGCACGGTGGAAGCTTGAAATCATTGCGCTCTCAAAGGAACACTGCCAACACCGTCAAAATTAAAGTTCTTTCATTCCTCTTATTTCCGTCGATGAAAATCCCCTTTCCGACGTCATAGTCAGCGTTCGGCCAATCGTACCACAGCGACGCTTTCGGTCGCGCACGGGGCTAATAGCATTTCAGAGAGTTATAATAAAAAAAAAAATGACAGAAGTTAACAGTTCTCTGCAATGTCGAATTTAAGCGCAGCTCTTGAGGAGGAGGAGGGGAGGGTACGGAGGGGAGGGTATACTCCTCCACCCCCTCCTCCTATCCTGCTCCCCTCTCATGTAGCGGGGAAACCTAATTGGTGTTAAAATCACGTGACGTCAATTTCCCTGCTAAAATTTGTGAAAAACGTCCCATAATCCACCGCGCGCGCGGTTACGCCGACGGCGACGCCGCTCAAGCTCGAAACGGGCGCATAAGTGTTGCGCTCTAAAAATTCGGGGGAAAGGATATCCCCCTTCTTCACTACTATCACCCCACCCTCTCTCTCTTTCTCTCCTGAACAATTTCTACGGCCCTTCCTGACCCCTACTTGAGTGTGTGTTTGTGTTGGTTATACCTTTCTTTTCCCATTTTCTTTTCTCTTGTTCTTTTTCTCGCCATCCCCTTCGCCCCCTCATCTCTCAGTCATTACCGACGTCTCTAAACATAACGCCTGTGGGTGACCCCGGTGACGTTGTGGACAGTGGCGGAAGATGAGCTCTAAAACCGCATACACCGCGCACGGCTCCACAAACCCCGCGCACGGCTCCACAATATCAGAAAGTTCAATCTCCGCCTCGATTCCGAAGCGAAGATTTTGGCTTTAAATAACTCCTTCCCAAAGTTGTGAAACGTCACTTTGTCGTCAGCAATAACTTCCACAAACGACGATCTTGCGACGAGAAAGTTCAGAGTATTTACAGCCCGCCTAGGTACAATCTACGTTTCATTGGCTCGATCGCGGCGTAGGGATGTAGGGACACGCAGGCGCGACGTCATCAGTGGAGCCGTTCAATCGGCTGGCCCCACGGTGTTGCTCGCGCGCGCTCCGATGAAGCTCGCTACAGCTTTGTGTTTCACATTCTCGCTGGAATTTGAGCACCGAGAGAGCTTGGATGATTCACATCTCGTCCCGCGTGACGTTAACGTCGCGAGAGTCCAATCAGCACGCTCTGCGAACTTCGTGCCCAACTTTGTGTTTGACGAGTTTAGCGACCCTGGTTTAAAAAAAGACGATCCAAAGAAAAGAGGCGGCACGCTGTGTTCTTTGTGATTGCGCGTCTAATTGCAAATAGGTGTGTGTATGTTTATACAGCCGGAAGCTAGTCTGCTTTAGTGGGCGTCTGGGGTCTCAGCTGTAGATGAGCAATTTAGCCAGTGCGGTACAACCGCAAACGTGGGGTCTTTAACGTGCACCACGCAGTAGTGATACACGACCGCATGCCGGTACGATGCTCTTCCAGAACGAAACGGGCAGGGGCGGGGTGGGTTGTGCAGCGCGAGCTTTCGCTCCACGTGCTCCGAGCTGGTGTGCGCTAGACCATGCACTCTGCCACCGATCCCCCCCCCCCCCTTTGTGCGTCTAATTTATATACATGTATAAGTATTTGAAGGTTGACGATAGACGTCGATCGTATCGAGGTAATGTAACGTAATAACATTATATAAATAATAAACATATTGAAGGACTGAACGACTCAATTTTCAATTCTTGGATTGTAATATGGCGGTAGCCTATTGTACTTACTGTTGATGAAGAGCAATATGAGGTGACGAGGTAATGATTAAATGCTGAGGCTCTATAAGGACGACGACATTAGTGGGTGTCGAACCACAACGTACAGTGCCAGACTTGTTTCAAGTATCGTGTACCAAAGACCTTTCTTCACCCGAAACAGAATATGGTAGAATCAATGAGGATGCTGCTTTACAACTGTAGGTGGAACAGGAAAACTGCACTGTGCAGAAATGCGGCTTATTCGTTAATATGAAGCACAGATTTCTAGCAGCATTCCCTGATTGACTACTTGGAACAAATGGCCTAATTGTTGAGGTAAAGTGTCACCGTTCCAAAAGATTCTTATAGCCTACCGAAACTGCAAAAGAGTATGAGGCGAAAAATAAAAAAAGGAGCCGTGTGTTAAAGGTCCAAATCACCACCACAGCGACGAATTGCCCTAATACGAATTGCCCTATTTGACGAATGGGCCGTCGACGAGTTGGCCGTCGACGAGTTGGCTTTCGACGAGTTGGCCGGATCCCACTCCGCAAATGCGGATAGGTTTCGCCACCCACGGAGTGAATAGTGGATTGTTTTCAGTTACTGTTCATGATGGCGCTGGGCTCGAGGAAGACTTCGAGTCTTTCCACAAAGTTAGCCCAGGTGCCAGCACTTTTGTCGAAATTGGTAAGTGTTGAAAACGTCGACAACGTCGTTAGCCACATGCTGTCCCGAAGGAAAAATCCATCAATGTAACGCTGTCTGGCAGTCGATGTTTTCTAGTGGACACCTGTCTGTGCCTGATTGTACGTCAAGCACGTCTGATTGGCCAAAAAGTTACTCTGACCGACAGTCAAACTCCAGTCAGACTCCGCTTGTCGGCTTTCTGATGGTTTCCTGGTGGCAGTCGGCCGCCGCGAAATGCCGTCAAGATTTCTTGGTGGCGATTCTGATTGGACATCGATTGTCTCTGACTGTAGGTCAAAACGCTTTGACGGGCAGACAGACGTACGGTCAATGGACGTAAAGTTCGTTCGAATACCAACATTTCGTCAAATCTATGAATACGAAAAATAATCTATGCACGAGAAAACGATTTCGGGACGTGTAACCATAAAACCGCTGATGTTAGAGATATGACACGCAACCGACCGACAACACTGATCAGAAGCCCGCCGAACGCCGAACTGGCCGAACGCGCCACTTACTCCTTTACTTTCGCTTCGCCCGGCTTCGCCGAGCTTCCATGAATGATCGCTCTCGACTCGTTTTGTTTGCCCGCTTGCTCCAACCTGTCGATCCCGCCGTAGCTCTACAACGTCTTACGTCTTAGTAGAATTTCTCCTCGAAAAGACCCAGTGTTTCGGGAGTTCCGACTATGTAAGGAAGTTTAGCGGTGTAGTTGAAGACGACAAGGTGTACCAGCTCTACTGGGCTGGAGACGCGCGAACAAAAGGAGGGTTCTACGACGCGAAAGTACTCTACATGGCAGGTGAGTAGAACTGAAGTACGGCGATTGATGTACGAGTGCTTTGCATAACATGCTGAAGGCTTAACTGCATATGGAGCCGAAGCATTCCTTAGAGGCTGTGTCTACAGTGCCATCCGACGGTCCACTCGCTCCTACAAGTGCCGTCCGAAAGAGGATCAGACGGCGCGTGTTTCACTGGTGGGGTACCGTCCGACGGCACTCTTGCAGAGCGTTCGAGTGCCGTCCGACGGTACTCTGCTCACGCGTTCAAGTGCCGCCCGAAAGTCTCGTATAAAACGAGTTCTCAAAATGAGTTTTTTGAAGCTGCAGTGTAGCTTAGTGGTAAGACGTCTGCCTCATGAGCAAGCGGTTCCGGTTTCAATCCCCCGTGCGGGATTGTTTTTTTTTTTTTTTGGAATCTTTTGAGCATTTTGTTTTGTCGACGCATTTGGCGATATTTACATTTCTTTTTTACGATTAACATTGGGAAAACCAAATGTTGTCGACAAAATTTCGCTGAATAAAATGGTCAGACGTCATCTGATGGACCATCAGGGCACGTTACACCAGGGCTGCTGACTGGCAGTCAGCGTCCCAAATTACGTACCTTGATGGAATTTTCAATAGGGGTGCTTGACACTGGACGATTACCATTCGCTGAGAAGAAACTTGCTTGTTTGTCTGCCACGAGTCGTCCGATATCAGGTCATCACCGCAACTCCATCTCCCGACAAAACAGGTCTTCATTGCCCGCATGTCCATAGTTAGCAATCACGTGAACTTATAAATTTCCGAACGCTCATAACTTGCCGTCGCTAAACGCCGTTCGTTCATAGCGTCTTCATTGCAAATAAACGTCTTCCTATTTATTCTGATGGTTTTCATCATATTCCTCCTAAGCTATACTTACAACATTATGTGTGTCGGTACTTCCGAAAATATTGCAACGCCGTCCGTTTTCTGGGAACTATAATGTAACAACCTTTATAACATCTTCCGGATCCCGTGAAACACAATATTTTGTGACGTCACTTTTCAGTCGTCATTATAATGGTGAAGTAAGTACCGTAAATCGCAAAGCAGTTTACTTTTCGTCCGCTTCCACTGGTTTCTTGGAAGATTGAGTCTACTGAGCGTGCATTCCTGCAGAAGTTTTCAGTGATAGAATATTGACACGTCAATTAACAATTGATTCCTTCTTGGTACGATTTATTGCGAAAGCCCGTGACAACCCCCGAACCGCATCTCCCTATAGACCATTCTAAAAAAGAGCGTGTGGCCGGTGCCATTTTGAGTGTTCGTGCGTATGGCGCGTTCTTTGCTCGCTTTCCGAAGCGACGAACACGCCCGTGCTGGACTGTTAAGATCGCACGCTGGACTGTGATTTCGTAAACATTGGAAACGTCTATATCAGAGAACAATTTATACCAAGCCTGACATTCTCGCATACATGCGTTTGCTGGGCCACGCTACTTGAGCCAGCTGAGCGCAGCTGGCAGCGGCGCGAGCAAGGCCACGAGGGGAACGTGATGGTGCTCGAGACATCCCACCATGAACCAGTGTTTCGGCAACCCCCCTCCCCACGGGTGCGTGTCGCCATCTATTGGTTGAACTAACGCCTTGTTCAAGATGGCTGCTGTGGGACCGCAGCATTAACACCCTACGGCTATGGTGCCTGGATCGCGTCTCCGACTGGTGTGTTTAGCGTCCTATCCCGCCCATACATCAAACGTGGTCCCCAAATGGCAACAAATGACGTCACTGAGGCCAGAGTGTTATGCTGTTGACTGTCGCGATCCTGACGGTTGGCCGTAGAAATGCTGGCGAAAAGCACAAGCGAACGCGAGTGTCGCCGTCGTCACGGCGTCTCAGGCGTCCCAACTTCCGGCTGCTGTGTCTTCCGTGGACTGTCAGAGTGGAGAGTGACCTACAGCAGAACAGGCGTCTTCCGCACACACCACAACTGTTGGAACGCCGCCAGGATCGCAACCGGCGACAACATGACACTTGTATGACGTTATCAGGCGGAAATCCAGGGACCACTTTTTTGGACGCGGTAAACACACGGAGACGCGTTCCAGGCACCATACTACGGCTGCTCTGTCTGCGCACATTACTTTTGCTTATATATATATATATATATATATATATATATATATATATATATATATATATATATATATATATAACAAACATATGCAGATGAATGAACCGTACTTAATCTATATATATATATATATATATATATATATATTATAAAGCTGCCTTCACGTCGCTTCTATATATTTAGGCAAACACTGCGCCGGCGGCGCCAGTCACGCAAATGTTAAAATTGACCTGGCGCCGCCACCCGGAAAAGTAGGCGCTGTTCACATTTGGTTCCGGAAGAAATGTCCCCGGAAAAAACGGCCCCGAAAAAAATGTCCCCCGAAAAAAAGTCCCCGGAAATTATTTCCCCGGAAAAAAGGCCCCAGAAGGAAAGTACGAAAAAATGTCGCCAAAGGGACATTTTTCCCAAAGCCGTAAGATCCGCTTTTTACTTTTGTGTATAAATCCGGAGTGTGTCATTTCATTCCTGATTTTGTAACATGCATCTCAACTGTGTTTGTTTGTTTTTCATTATGAAATAAACATTTATAACACTTCTAGCGAATACCAAAATATTGTGTTTGGGGAAATTTGAGCGGTACTTGTGTACCACTTCCAAATAAGCAAAAAGCGCGACAGTTTCCACGAACAAGCGATAGCAAGTTTTTTTATCTTTTTTTTTTTTTACAAAAACCGAAGGTTTATTGCCATCAAACTTATTATAGGTACTGAAAGTGCTTCTTCGGGGATATAATGCAGACGGTAAAATTTTGTTCCCACTGATACTCTTTCTGAGTTAAATGTGAAAATACGCCGATGTCGTGTTCGCGCTAACAGTGTCGCGATGTGTACTCGCGGAATCATATATTTCCATTTTTGTTGGGGCCGTTTTTTCTTCCTTGCCACGCGGTGCCTTTTTTCCCAAGGACATATTACTGGACCGCCCGAAGGCCACTAGGATCAGGGAAACCCAGATATAGAAAATCCTTTGGGGGCGTTTTCTCCTACTTTCCACCTGGGGCGTTTTTTTTTTTTTGGGGAAATTTTGTCCGGGAACTTTTTTTCTGGTGACATTTTTTCCGGGAATATTTTTTCCGGGGACATTTCTTCCGGAATCCAACGTGAACAGCGCCTACCTTTGCGGATCCCTATCTCTGCTACGTACCTTGGTGTGCGACAATTCAGGGAAACAATGGTAACATTCCTTCACGTGTTTAGCCAGTTCAGAATTTGGCGAACAATCCTTTACAGCATTTTTTTGAGTTCCAAAATCCTGTCGTTTAGACTACGGCCAGTCTGGCCAACGTAAGAAAAACCGCAAGTCAAAGGAATATCATACACTACTTACTTCCCACAGGTAGTTGCCGGATCTCTATGCATCTTTTTGCACCCTTGGTGACATCTCGAAAAAGGCGACAGCCTACTCAACCTGAAATCATTTTTAAATACCACTTGTACCCCGTGCCTATCCGCCAGAGCTTTCAGATTGTGCGAGAACGCGTGGAAGAAATGTAAACACACCCATTTATTCATCTTTTTCCGCTCTAGAACACTTTGACCTAGGCTGGCCAGAACGTTTCGCATTAATCTGGGTTGAACTTTTACACAATGCTCCGAATTGGTCAACCTTGACAACTGAACATACACTCTCTCCTACACGTGATGAGAATACGATCTGCCTAAGGCATTCTTGAATAGCGAATGTACTATCAGAAACAATATGATCGTGATCGCGCCTCCGCGTGTCACCGCTACCCGACGCGCCGCCCTGCGGCACCGTTTTGAAGTTTTGCGCATGCGTGTAAAAATCCTGTCGCTGTTCTCGCTTTGACTGTTAACCCCGTCTGTCGTCTGCTATGCGCGCCGTTACATGACCCTTGTCTGCCGCTCTACCTTTTCACTTTCGACGGCCGCGTCTCGTGGCGATCTGCCAGGCTTTGTCAGTGTAGAGGAGGCTATGCCCCAGCGTAACCCCAGGGATTGAAAAACCTTTAAATCTAGAAACTGGATACACCCTATTACACAAATCTCAGAAGTGAAAAGGAGCTCTGGTGCCTGTCATTTTATGAAGAAAATCCTGTCATTCAAAGTCGGGCCTTCGTACACACAAACGAAAAAACCAACTGCATACCTCTTAACAATTACACTGTGCCGCACCATAGACTCAATTCTCGCCTGGACACAGCGATTCAAAACACTCCCATTGTTCTCCAATAGGATCGGTGCCAAAGAGGAGCCAACACAAACTCTTTGTTTTTGTGTAAAGACATTTCCTTCAACCTCGACCTCTGTCAATTTGGGCTCAGTTCAAGCAGGCTCATGAAACAGTCAACATCAATATCCGAAGTCGCCCGGAACCTAAATAAGCTCTCTTCTATAAACTGGCGTACCATGTCAATTAGTGCAGCTTTATCTAAGGTATACTAGAGGTCCTTGATTTATAAGGAAGCAAAGTTGCAGGGTTTTGAGTGAGGGGGGTCCATTATCGCTACAAATTCATCCAAATTCCTCAGTGACCACATATTACACACGGGAAGAACGTTTAGACATGATTGCAAGAAGTCCGAAAGTACTCGCTGCCACGTTCCATTCTCATTCCTTCTTGCTTCGGGTGAGGGTTTGTTTTCAGACCCTGTTTTATAACCCTGAAGTGCGTATTTCATACGCTCTAGATAGCCAAATAAAAAAAAACTCGTTATGTGGTTCGTTAAAAATATTGGGATCAGAAATGCAGTGTCAGGGCAAAAAACAAAGATGTCGGACTAAGGCTTAGCGAATCTTCCAGTGAAAAAATAAATCAAAGTAATCCTGCCACCAATGTTGGTTACATCACTATTCAACTTTGAAACGAGAACCCACAACTGCTTAGATCAGCCCGACTTCTTGCAACACTCAGCAGCGCGTCGCAATATCAATATTCACAAGTCTGGTTTTGTTCTTGGCGAGTTGAAGTGCCTTTCTTGACTCCAGAGAAAACTTGGGCCAATCCAAGTCTAAGCCGGTACCAGGCTTGCTGAAAATGAACAAAATTTTGACAATTTACTATTTTATTATTTTTATTCGTGTTTTTCTTGCCAAATTATAAATAAACGTACCTGAAACACGGAATTCTGCAAACGTTACACATATAGTTTCCTGCACCACTGTTATATATCCTTGGCCGCTGTCGGCACAATAAATGAATAAATGTTAGCTGATTGAACCTATTGAAGGTGGTCCCACTTGCAAATGATACCACTGTGAGTAGTCGCATGTGTATGTGCTCCCTTTCCCTGGTTTTTTTATTAGTATGTGCTCCTATTTACGAGCAGTCACACTTAAACGTTGTCTACATTTGTAGCAGATGTCATCTCTTACTGGTCTCACTTCAAAGTTGTGTACCGAAACTAACTCAAAGTGAATTTAATTCGGAGTTTTGCATGGGTTTGCGTCCTTTATAATTTATTACAATGGTCCCAGGAAAATATATTGGACAATAAATTCTCGCGAGGTCAATGTGCCGATTTCTTAGAAAAAAGCGGGGAGAGTGCAAATAGGAATTTCAGCCTTATAACGTTGCATTATTCTTAGCCTTCACAATGCAAGAAAGAGTCGCTATACACATATATTCTAGTACGGTACGGAAGGTAGCGATGCCAGTGTACTACTAAAATGGGAAACTGTATTGTACACACTTTGAAGCAAGCTTTTTTTATTGCCCCCAAAAAAGCATGTCCATAATTTTAAAAGTTTTATTTAATATGAAGATGGCACTATCAAAAAATGATGATATGTACCTGTTCATGCGAAGAAAAGACAAATGATCGATACCCTCGAAACATATACTGCAAAAAGTACACAAGCTCGTCAGCAAGTCCGTCAAAATGGCCGCTGATGTGATTTCGATGCAAGTCATGCATTTGGTAATTTCATGCCCGCATTTAAGGAACGCAGCTATCAACATAAGTGATATTGGAAGTTTTTGTTTAATTTTTTACTTGTAAATTCCAAGAACCGTTAGTTCCTAACAATCAGGCGGTTGACGAGGACAGCAGCGTGTATGAGATAATGCTTGAAAAAAAAAGCGAAATACAATGCAAATTCAAACACCGCCCTGTATTTGATAAATAGTCCCCCCGTCAGCCTCTGTGCTGAATCTAACTCATGACGAATGAGATATAACTAAAAATGACTGTTGACATCAGGCAAAACAAAATATCAAGATAATATTTATGCCGACGTTGTATACACCCGCTAGATATTAAAATCAAGATAACTTAAGAAAGTTGTTTGGATCTTATTGTTGGCAACTTAGTTAGTAAGCATGAGTAGTGGAGCACCAAAATTAAAACAATCCTCATCGCCATAACAATGTGCGTAGGGAAGCCGCGATCGGTCAGTTTAAATATAGGTAGAGTTTCGTGTTTTCGGAGTTTATTTTTCGTCAAATTCGAAGGGTGTTTTTCGGAGTTTATTTTTGCCAATGATTCGGAGTTTATCGCAGTTTATTTGGTTTGATTCTTCATTATCCGATGTTCAGAGTCTATTTCGCTGTGTTTCCCATTAAAAATATTTAAATCAATATTAACCCGATGCAAATGTATGCCAGATAAAAAATAAAATGAGGTTCTATCAATTAAAATATTCTCGGCTGAACTTGGCGTCGGTGCCATTGCTACTGGCAACACTAATTTATCTGGCGACAAAAGTTGCACACAAGTGTTGCTTCAATAAACATCGATACCTTACGATCAATAAACTCCCGGAGGTAGTCGCTAGGAAGCCCGTATCAATCTATCCCGCGGCCGCGCGAGGTGGAGTAGTCAAGGATGTAATAGAGAAGTTTCAACTGCCCCTCTTCCCTATTTTATACAATTTCCACGGTCCAGAGCTTTCACTGTTACAAAAACGTAACCTCTCCTTTCTCTGATGCACAAATTTTATTGCCCAAACTGGAAACCAAGAGAGTGGCTTTTGTCGTGACCCGAATGTACAATGACTTGTTCTGAATCAACCTCGACGAGATAAATAGGAACCGCCGAATTATCATACCTCACTCCAATTAACGTGTCCCTCCACTTCCTCAAGGAAGGCACGAGGGCCGGCGCTGACTAATCACTAACACGGATAAGCAGCCTAGGCTGCTTATCCATGTCCGCGATTGGCCAGCGCCGACCCTCGCACCTTCCATGAGGAAGTGGAGGGGCACCTCTATTGGAGTGAGGTTTGGGATTTCGGCGGAAAGTCTCCTTTTGACAACGGTCCGAGATTCGAAAGATACAGTAATTATGGTGGCATTTTCCTAAAACAATCCACCCTGCGCTGACCAAATTGCAAAAAAAAAACATCTTTTACTCTTTTGTTTTTGTTTTTTGAGGGGGGGGGATTGGCACATAAAAATTTGGAGTAAATAATTTGGATTAATTAAATTAAATTAATTTATTTAATTTATTTAATTAATTTAATTTAGATTATTTAATTTAATTTAGAATAATTTGGATTAATTGGAGTAATTTGGATTAAATAAATCAAAAACAAAATAAATAAGGCTTGTTTACCATCACCCGTTGTCCCGAAGGAACTTCGACGTGCTAAAAGCCAAGCCCCTTTTGTCAGTAGTTCTAGATATCAAAGGAAACTAAAGTGGAATCTCCTCGACCCCACTGACTTTTATTTATGACTTTTATGACTTTTATGTATAAATACCCGCGAGTCGGTATTTATACACCGACTCGCGGGCTTGACGTCACGGAGCTGCGGCGGCGCTGCGATCGCGCCGGAGCCGGGGGTGTGTGGCAGGGTGTGGGCAAAAGGCCGCACGTTTTGCATGGGCGGCATAGCATTTGAGCTTGCCGCAAAGCTGTGTAGCCGTCAATTGCACCCAAAGGTGCAACAAACGTAGCGGGGTGAGCTTCCACAAGTTCCCGGCGGACTGTGAAAGGCGCAGAAGGTGGATCATATCCGTAGATCGGAAAAAATGGTCGCCTCGCGTGGACGACCGTTTGTGCGGCAAGCACTTTCTTGACGGTAAGTGTGGCTTCCATATCAATCTCCGTCCCGAGGCTTTCTCATGTGCAGGGAAACCGTCGTTAGATCCAGACCACCCGGATTTTGTGCCCACGGTGTTCGCGCACAAAGCACCGGCCAAGCGCTCGTCGGTGGCTCGCTACGCCCGTGCTACCAAGCGGAAGGTCGGCGGCAGAACAAACGAAGCGTCACCGCTTGTCGTGCCTTGTGGTCATATGGGTAAGAGAATTCATACCTCGACTTAAAGGACGCTCTGTGTATTTATTCAATTAAAAAATGCACTTCCGCAGATCCGCAGTCGGTCGATCCCGGCGGCAGCGCGGAAACCGGCAACGAAGGTAAATGGTCCGAGACGGCTACAGATTGCTGCCCCGCTGCTCTCGGAACGAATCAAAGAGTTGTTTAATTTAGACTCGTTCTGCGCAGATCAATCACCTCTCGCGCCCAGAACGTGTCCCGATGATGCGCAATGTGACAAGCCCAGCGGTGAAGGCACATGCGACGAACCTGAATATTGATGAATTCTTAGTCATAGTAGATTTTTAGTATTTTAAATTTTGATATTTAAGAGTTACACTGAAAACGTGCCTGTGTCTGAGTTTCTCCACACACTTCCGCAGACCTACAGTCTGCTGATCCCGCCGGCAGCGCGGAAACCGGCAACAAAGGTAAGTGGTCCGAGACGGCTAGAGATTGCTGCCTCACTGCTCTTGGAACTAATCGAAGAGTTCTTTAATTTTGACTCGTTCTGCGCAGATCAATCGCCTCTCGTACCCGGGACGTGTCCCGGTGATGCGCATTGTGACACGCCCAGCGGTGAAGGCGCATGCGACGAAGGTGAATATTTATAAAGTCTTTTTCATAGTAATTTTTTTGTCTTTTAAATTTTGATATTTAAGAGTTACACTGAAAACGTAGTTGTGACCGAGTTTCTCCCAACAATTTAATTTCGTTGCTAAGCCAATGTTCTGCTGTTTGCAAATTCCTAACCCATCCGGTGTTTAGTTGCCTCTCACAGCACCCCTCCAGCACCTCAGCACACATCAACACAAACGAACCTCCTGGTACCTGTGCCATGCTACATTTGCGGTAAGTATGCCACCAAAACCAAACTGACAAGCAATTCTGGGAGAGTCATACACAAGCCTTTATTTCTTGAACTTCGATGAAAACATCAAGTTGTCATACTTATTTTATTCACACTTCGTAGTCCATGGACCCCAAACTCAAATTATGTTTTTAGAAAAGCAATTTGGTTGCCACAATCTGTGGCTTGTACTCATTGAATTCGGGTGAGCAAGCAGCTTTCAACATTCTCTAGGAAATATTGCTAAATTAAAGTGGGCCAATTTGACCAGCTATTTAAAAATCTACTACTAAAACAAGAGATTCTGACTTCTCAAAGTGCTTTAAGACACTTTTTCGAAATGCTCTTGCCAACCACTCTGCTAAAACCCAAGGCAATGAGAATGTAAGCATAAGCACAAAGTTTAGTGGAAGCATTCAATTACCATTGAAGAGCATTTATTTACACATTGTTTTGGCTTCAGAACCACAGTTCAAGGCTGTTCAGAAGAGGGTGCAGAACCTGGAGACAGAGGTTTTGCGGCTGCAGAATGACGTAGACATCCTGAAGGCCAAGCCAGTGGAGCTTGTTGTGCCACCGACCAAGCCTGGACAAGAAACAGGAACTGTACCTTTCTCTGCATGGCAACTGGGGCACCTTTCTCTCACGTTTTACACTGGTTTGTCGAACCTCCCCACATTTGTTTTTCATTGTAGCCTTGTTGGAGTGAGCTCAAGACTATGTTCCAAAGGGCAGCACGTTGGGTGATGTTGTGCTCATTGTGCTTATGAAACTGAGGTTAGCACTCTTGAATGCGGACCTTGGCTACAGGTTTGGGTTATCAGAGACCACTGTTGGAAAAATCATGAAAGTGAACATTCTTGTCCTTAGCTCGCAGTTGAAGCGGTTTATATTCTGGCCCACAAAAGACGATACGTCACGGACATTGCCGACACTGGTCAGAAGGCGGTATCCAGACTGCCGAGCAATCATTGACTGTACGGAGTGTCGCATCGAAAGGCCACTGGCATTTGGTGCAAGATCAGAAACCCACTCGCAATGCAAAGGAACAAACACGGTCAAATTCTTGATTGGGATAACGCCAAATGGCGCTGTGAGCTTTGTGTCGAAGTGCTGGGCGGGCGAGCATCCGACAAGAAGCTCATTCAGTCATCGGGATTTCTTGATAAGCTCGCAGATGGCGATGCTATTCTCGCAGATCGAGGATTTCTTATTAAAGAGGATGTGACCAGGCGCGGTGCTCGTCTTGTGGTACCGGCACAAACTCGTTGTAAGAAGCAGATTCCTGCTAGAGAGGCTGGGGAGGCGCGACAGATATCTAGAATATGAATCCATGTCGAACGTGCCATCGGCAGAATGAAGGACTACCGTATCTTGAGGGACAGGCTCCCTGTGAGTTTGCTTCGCTATGCAACCAGCGTTGTTAACATCTGTGCAGCTCTGACAAACATGCGACCATGTGAAGACGTGGTCGCATGGTTGACGTGAAGACGTGGTCGCATGGTTGACGTTTGGTCGCAAGGTTGACGTGAAGACACCTTTTATTAGGTTGTAACTACTAAAGCTTGCTGAATTTTTTACATATACCTCGCCAACTTCCTTGCTTCTAGGATACGACTAAAGGCTGGTTCACACACTGGCGACAGAGTCCTCTTACAACTGCTTACAGCAAGATGCGCAAAGTGCCATAAGGCCCGGACACACATTAGCATTTGAACACGTTTGAGTGCATTGCGGCTTCCTTGCGGCCAGGAGCAGTCGCTTGCGGTGCGACAGGCGCCGTCCCACAATGCTCAGTAGCAAGACGCAAGGGTGTAGAGCGTCGCTCAACTTTCCAAAGCATTGCGGTGCGTTCGACCAATCAGAAGCCGATAGAAGGGAAGAGGGTCACGTGTTTGCTCGCACCACTTGATGAGGCTTATCCGGTTCTCCTCTCGCAGTACTTGCGTTTTTGTTTTGGGGAGCGGTGGAGACTGCTTTTTCCGAGGCTGCGATGGTTCAAGCTCGACAAATAGTCGAGGAAGCCAGAGGGAAAGTCCCAAGATTGAATACTTCTACGCTGTCACTGGGCGCCGCTATGTTGCCGTGGGTGTTGCTTCCTATTGGTGAGCCGCTAGTGACGATGGCGCATTCGTATTGGCTATTTACTGCGGCTAACTGCGTGTAAACGCAACTGTGTGTACAACCTTGGTACAAGCGCTCTTCGCAACGCAATGCATCCTCAAATGCAGATGTGCGTAGGGGCCTTTAGGCGAGCTAGGGAGGCGCGAGAAGCCTCTAACTCGTTTCCTCCGACACGGACGAAACACGCTGGCGATGTCAACGCATGTTCATCATGAGACGGGCAACTAGTTGGACATTCGCTTGGTTGCTCCACAGCTTTTAGTGGACAAAAGAAGCCGCAAACTGTGTTCCGCAACGAGTGTTGCCCTTTTCAGTGGGCAATTTTTGTGCCAGCAGTACGATAACAAACCAGTAAAAATGGCAGTGTACCCAGCCGCAGTTTTCGTTCCAATCTACTCAAATAAAGGACAACAGCGGACATACTTTAATAAAGAAAGCCTCATTTGTGGCGGGGGTTTTGATTAAAGCTTCCAATATGTAATTACAAAAGCTGACTGTTAAAAAGGTTGCGCTACAGGCTCGACTAATTGAACCTTCAGTGAAATTAGAATTGCCTATAACAATCGACACATAAATTTTTTAACACATGCGGAGTGTTTGGCCACTGCCCCTCAATCCCTCTGTCGCACTCCACTGACAGGACAATCGAGGGACCGTGGTTTGGCAAATGACATGCGATCACAAAGCAGGGAGAAAGTCAAACAAACAGCATTGAACAAATATTTATTACTGCAATCATAGTAATAGCTAGCTTAACCGAGCAACCATGACGAAATAATAGCACCAAGTTTAGAAGATTGGAAATGAGAACGCAAAAAATACCATCCATTGCGCCCCTAGCCACGGTATCGACGCCCGCTTCCACCTCGTCTCCGCAGATCAACTAGGCCTAGTTATCATTCTAGCAGGCAACGAATAGTCTCAAAAAGTGGAAAAAACTTCTGACAATTTTTAGTCGCTCATTGATGAACGTCATTTTGTAGTAACATCCTAGATGCAAATTCCTCCGCTAAATCACCGCACACACACCAACGTTGACACAGACGTTGCAGGACAAAAAAAATAAACAAAACATGGCGGCGTGTTTGCGTAGCGAGCGAAGAGAAGCTTTTTATAATTAACTAGCAACTAACCCACTCGTCAATGCTACAAGAGAAGCTAGGCAAGTTTCCTTACTTCGGTAGGGCAGCTATGTGTTGCATCTTGTTGTAAGCGGTCAAAAGAGGTTGTAAGAGGACTCGGTCGCTAGTGTGAAAAAGCAGCCCTGCATTTCTTTATTTGTGTTTTTAACCTGCACTTTACTGTCACCACTGCCTTCCTTAATTTTAAATGTTACTGCCATGAAGTTTCATGAAATAAATGTTTCAAAGCAGTCACATTTTGAAATTTGTTGAAAACCGCTACAACACTGTCATTAATAGGATTCTTGTGTACTCGTTTAGACATCCCGACTTCTTGGATTGCTTTTTGTTGGAGTACACAGCATAAAGGAACTGCAGAATAAGGCAACATCACATAGTTTGCCAAGCAAGTAGTGAACAAAAGTATGTGTAAAGATGTGAATGTTCTCGACAACTAGGTTTCATGGTAGATGAAAACCAATCTGATATTTACAGGAAGCATGGAACAAGTATCGTACTGTTTGCCTTTGGCGAGTCTAGCACTTTTTGGTATTGTGATGGGTAGAGAAACGCATGCCTAACATTGCAGTCAATATCATGACGGTCATTCTATCTAACAATCGACTGGTACATAAATGGGAGGACCAAACATCACGGAGGATGTTCTATTTGCCTTTTGGCAACGTCATTTTCCTAGAAGTTTACATCAAACCAAATTGCCTTGAGTGAAATGGTGTCGGCTTCCTTGATCCTTACTAAAAATTCTCGGTAAGAGTATTAAAAGTATTCAAATCACGATCATTATTTGACTGTAGACCGTTCGTAAGTAGAGGTTTATGCACTCAGCTGCTTGCCTCAATACGCCACATGTGCTGTCATTCTTAAAAACTGACCCTTGAACCACAATCGCTCCATAAATGCAACACTTAGTCTTGTTCTAGAATACAACGGCACATCATGACAACACAATAAAATTTCCAAGTCGTTCAGAGGGATTGCACAGTGCCCATAGCCATTTTATGCAACAATCCCAGAGTGTCGCAATTACACATGTTCTGGAGCAATGTGTTTTGCCCAGAACTGTCGCGCCTTGCTGAGGATTGGAGCAAAGAAAGCTTTGTCATAAGCTACTTCCTGCACATGGAGGTCGTCCGGCCCCCAGACAACAAAATGGGCCACACTCTTGCGGCACACATGCAGCTGGGTCTGCACCTGAGTGTAGTACTTATGGAAGGTAGGGAGCTCGAGGTTGTCATTGAGGCAGTCCACCCTTGTGATCGGCGTGCCTGGCTCCTTAAGGACTGCTGGACACTTCACCTCCAGGATGCCCACACCATGGCAGGAGCAGCTCCAGATTCCATCTGGTGAGGCACCAATGAAGGAGTCCTGCGAAAATTGTGCCACTTGAGTGAATGTTCAAAAAGCTATTTACATGAAGTTCTTTTAAACTGAAGGAACTGCATCTTTTTTGTAAATGGTACTTATCTGTTCTGAAAGAGCTGCGACTTTGCATGCCTGATTTGGGAAGGTATGGATCAACACGCTGTCTACGAACAAGAAAGCATATGCCCACAACAGGTGTGGACACTGTGTGGACGTGTCGTGAGCAGCCCACAGTTGTGGCATGCCATAACAGGTGCGCCTTGATGGATATGTAAAGTTTTGCACAGCTTGAAACCGGGTACAAACACAACATTTTTTTGGAAGGCATTCTTGTTGCTGATTCTCTTTGTTGCAACTGCCAGTAAAGAAACAAATACAGTTTTAAGCAGCACTTTACTATATTGAGCTGTCTAAGCATGCTGTTTTAATTAGTGCTGTTTTTGAACATCATACTGCACCTTCATAGAAGGCAACATAACTAATGCGAGCACAATGTGTGGCTTAAAGGACAACTGCACATAAATTTCAATGTTGAGAAAACAATGCAGTCCTACATCGTATCATCCGAAAAGCCTACACGTCCAATATTACGACATAATTCTGCCTAAATGTTTATTAAACCGGCCAACTAATGGTGAATTCCGCTCGCAGATCTTGAGCGCTCCATTTGGAGCGCGCATATTCCACTCGCAGATCTGGCTCGAGTTGGTCATCTTCCACTCGTAGATCTCTGGCAGCGCCCGCTCCGTGGAGCGCCCCAAACCACGCCGAACTTGCTCTGCGGGATTTCACAGATCTTTCCGGAAGTTGACAGAGCGGCCCACGTGATTTCCTTCTAAATTGGCAGTGCGCATGCGCGGCGAGGTTGGAGAGGTCGTCGGGCCGGTCGGGTCGTCGAGTTGGATCTGTTTGGGTACATCGGTTGTTTACGCGGGATTGTGATGGCTCGAACGCTTCTACCTCGCGTAGATCAGGGATACAAAGCCGGGACTGTGGAGCGTGGTAAATCGTAAGCGCTGTGATCGTGAGAGGAAGAACGAGAAAAAGAACGACAAAAAATCCGAAGGAGGCAGACGCAAGGTTAGGCCGGTTCATTCTGAAGCCAATGATTGTTTACCTTTTTACACTGCATTCCGCCGGCGTTTTCCCGTGCAATCTGAATTCCACTGCTGGCAATCGCTGTCCGTGCCCCGCCGCTTCGACGCGGCCGAAAGGTATGTGACGGTGCCGAACGCGGACGTCTTCGTTATTTGTGACATGGGCGCCGTGGTACGTATAATTTCGCCCGGCCTGTGTCGCGTGTTATTTCTGCAGCTAAGCAGTGACAGCTGTCACTGGTCGTCAGAAAGATGAGTCGGCTGGCCCGTTGGTGGGCTTGTCAAGTTCGAGCAGTGGCCATTTTGAACGGCGGATGGGGAAGCGGTGTGGGGGATGTCGCTCCAAAAATGCAAGTTTATCTTCCCCTCGTCGGTTCGGAGCGGGTGCCACGGAGCGGAATTTCGCCTCCCTCGCAGATTTTGGAAAGCGCTCCGGATCTACGAGTGGAATTCACCATTAATCTGAGCGGCTTCCAGTCATCGAATCTGCATACCGTAAAATTCCGAGCAAGCGCCCCCCCCCCCCCCCCCCCCGCACGCAAGTCAAAATTACCTGCAAAGTAGGGGGGGCGCTATCCCGGAACGGCACCAAAATTGAAGATGGCGACGACAAAATGTTTTCGCCAGAAAAAGAAAAAAAAAAGCGCAGTGCACACGGATTTAATATTTTATTTGTCTCTGAGAACATGTCACTGCTATGTCAATCCCTTTCAAAACACCAAAAGACTTCTCAGAGTCGGTCGCAAGAAAACGTTCGCACATTCCGCGATGTTTCCCAACTGCATGCCTTTGGCTATTTTGACAGCCTCTTCAGAAAGAAGCCGGTTGCTAATAGCTCATTCTGCACTTCTTTCGCACTCCAGGTATTCAAAGAGCGCGTCGTCCACGTATTCACTGAACACCGGCGCGCCGTTACTTAGCTTTCGTCGAAGTTTGGCTTTCCCGTAGTTTTGCTGTAGCAAATTGTCAAAATTCTTGTCCCATTCTCGTATCCGGTCGAGCTTGATGTGTTGAGACGTCTGGTGTACATTTTTCCCATTTTCACAATGCCATTGAATGACCTCGATTTCCTTTGCCACTGTGTAAGAATGCATAGCCGACCTGACACCCCCAAAACAAAGCGACAATGGCGGGTGGCGACCGGGCTGATCGGGCAGCAAAGTAAGATTGGATTGGATTGGATTCTTGGACTGAATTTTGCAGGCCAGTGTTGCCTGGGCGCGGTCAGCGCGGTGCGTGATACGGGTGCGGAGCGGGGAGGGGGGCGCCTTCCCGGAACGGCGCGGAAATGTGAAATTAGCAGTGAAGTTGGGGGGGGGGGGGGGGGGGGGGGGGCTCTTGCTCGGGTGGGGGCGCTTGCTCGGAATTTTACGGTAATCTAGTGGGCGGTGCGCGGAACACTGCAGTCGACGCCACTGTGTGGACACGCCAACCCTGCAGGAAACGTCACAAATATGAAGAATTGTTTTGTTTGTTTCCTACTTTTTGAGACGCGGTGCGCAAAGGCGAGAGAAATAAAGGGTGTGGAGGGTTGATGACGTAGCCGATGCAGCTCTCCTTACCACTTGATATCCCGTAATGTGACGAGTGGGACCGATGTTGCCTCGCAGCGGGCAAGGTTTTGGTTTCGCTTTGTGATTTTCGTTTAAACGAGGTTTTCAAGAAAACTATTTAGCTTTTCGGAAAACGAATCACATAGAAGCAATTATTAGTAGTTCTGACATGGTAATCACTCGTAATCCCAAAATTTGTGGAGTTGACCGGGATTGCCCTCTAAAATATTGTGTAATGTTTTTGGAAGCTCTTCAGTGGTGCATTGAGAAATGACCGAAAAGTGGGGCACTTACCCGAGTATCAATGACAAAACCAATCTCCTCTAGCTTGAAATCGTTGTGGTTCCTCTCCATGAACAGCCTGTACTCCCGCTTGGCTTTTGGCTCGTTGTCCCTGCCCCACTGCATCCCCTCGGTGCAGACGTCGGGTCTTCTCTGGAGGACACAGTCCACGAGGCTTCTGGGGTTTGTCGATGGCTGGAGCGTTCTTATCTTAAATAACAATCACAGTTTTATTAAATTAGATCCTTTGTGAACGAGCAACAAAATAAGCACTAGAACAAAGCATCGCTAAAAATAGTGTTGTAGTGGCTGGCATTGCAACCTTAGCCGAGTTCGGAGTGAACTTGACAGACGTCACTATGGCATCCTTTGGATATGATGTATGATGTAGGGCTGGAAAGCATCAGCTAGGATTGAAAAGTATCAGGACTCAAGCAAGGATGTTTCTAGGTGTTTACAAACCCAACAGTACCTAGAAGTCCCTCGGACACGGCTTCAAAGGTGTATGGCGGTTTGTCACTGGACAAGCAGGCACCACAATGACAAACAAATGTCACCGAGGTTTGTTTCGTATTACATTATAAAAAGATTCATTCCCTTCTTTGCTTTGAAAGCTGCTAGTTACTTTGTTATGCTTCATAGAGAGTGTTTTCTAATACTACCCTGTAAAGACCAATGAAGCAGCAATCTGTTTATATTGGCCTAATGTTGTTCTGTTCACTATTGCTAGATGACTAGGGAATATTGGGACTTTATGCGACAAAACAACTCAGGCTACGAGCGACTCCCCAAATGCTCCTAGGAAGGGGACCACCTGGGTCTCGAATCTGCCAGTTTACAATCCATAGACAAATAATGCCTCAGCACCAGGAAAGAGGTCACAGTCACTAGGTTTCAGTACGGCGCAAAAAAATATTTTAAACAGTTCGCTGTTGTGACCTTATTAGTTTACACTGCAGTGCTATGTATGAAATGCTAGCACTGTGATTTCAGTGTCGCCCCATCAATGCAACACAGACGAAGAGGTAAAGTCACTGAAGCATGACAGAGCAAAATGATATGTTTCTCAAGTGACAATAAATCAAGTGAAAATGCCAACACACCCTGAACATGACTGAAGCAGTCAGCCGTCCGTAGCGCGCCTCTTTCCAAAGAAGGCAGCTGGCCTGCTGCCTGGTCCCCTTTTCAATCCTCTCGACCTCGGATAGTGGAACGAAGAGGTCCGCAGGCAGGCTGTCCTTCGTCGAGCCGGACTTCACTGCATTCCTGAAAAAAATTAAACAAAGAAACTTGCTAGTACAATGCCACTTACCTCTCCGAGAGCTAATTCATGTCAATTTGATTAAATTATCTTGAGTTGAATTAGATCTGATGATTCCAGAGTGCCCTAGGGTTGTCCTAGGCATCTCGACATATGGACATGACAGTACTGGCTCTGAAGGGCCCTTAATTAAGCCGTATTTCAAATTACCAGAGACAATGGCAAAGAGACAAATATTCACAGTCGAAACAAAGACACAGGAAGAGAAACATCAAATTTTAGGCAGTTTCTCGTCCCCTCTTTAATTAAAAATGTTTCTACCTTTTTACCGCCACCTCGGGTAATTTACAATATGATGAACATCCACCAGCCGCCTGCACACTCATTGCCTTTTGGCTGAACTAGATCCAGCTGCACAGACGACCAATGTTGTAAGCACCATGGCCTAATTATGTGATCATTATATCGCTACCAATCTTGCTGCCTCTTGTTCATTCGCTTTCAATGCTCACATCAAGCCTGCCCACAAAGTGCAGTTATGTCAACATACATGGCACGTCGCTTCATGGGATGGAGATTTCCACATTTCCCCAGCTTGTTCCCTAGCAAATTCGAGTGACACATGATTAAAATCAGCGAACAACGTTAGGAAACTGTTGAAGAAAACATAGGACAGGAAAGAAGCTGAAACTCACAATGCATTTTCTTTCTTCTCTTTGGAAGATACATTGAGTTGTGAGTTTCAGCGTGAACTCAAATGAACAGGGTGTGGATCACCTTTACATCATGTGGTATGTACACACATTATGCGAGTCTCTTTACCCAGAATTGAGGATGATATAAATGTCAACACAGCTGAATCTCCAACGGCCATCTTGAGAGCAGCACCCCTGATGCCTACTACCTTTGTGTTAGTAATGTACGATGCAGATTGCTTCCACTAGATTATGCTACTGTCGAGGAGGATAGATAGGTCTTCACTTCAGACGATCAGACTGGTTTCGGGTTCTATGGACGAAGGCAGTGCAGTGATGGGCCTTAATGCCTGAAGCAACGTGCTAGTTAGCAGATCCCCCCAAACCACAGAAAAGCATAATCAATTGGCAATATATTTGTTACTTCAGCTGCGGACTAGAGTGACGGACGTGAGGATCTCGCTACTTTGGTGATTTCTTTGCTGCAACCTAGTTCTGCGATTGTGGTTCATTCGCACAGTCCAGCTGTTGACAACCCTCGAGTCTTGGGACAAACCATTCTCACTATGGGCAGCTTCCGACAAAAGCGGACATTAGACCTTCTCGAAGCTCCCACTGCATCCGAAAGCAGTGCAGTTCTCTCACCTCCAGTGCGGTAAAGCTGCATGAACCCTCCTGGCATTCAAGACGGCGCCGCGAACTGCACTGACGTCACTCACGAGACATACACGTCTCCTGTGTGACGTACCGTGCCAGCCATGCATTAGTGCTGAACCAACTGCCTTCAGGTAATTCGGGTTGGCACGAATAAATTAGGTGTAGTTGCTGCACTTGCACATAAAAATGTCTCGCAATGCCCACACCTGCTACGGCAAAAGGATTTCACCACTCTTCGTAACCGCTATCAGCACTTCGAGCAATCAAATTCGGGTTGCCCCCAAGTGATCACAAACAAATTTTGACGAGTAGAGTGATCGCTGTGTCACTTATTGTACCACAAGCACGTGTTTCTTAGATCGTGCCTGTTTACCAAGAAACATGGTGCGTGCTAAAATTAATGCATCTGCCTACTATCTTTATCTCAAATCAATAATCAGTATTTTTGTTACGTGCAATGTTTGTACAAAATTTTGTAGTGACATATGCTTGAGAGGTCAGCCTCTGCACATCACGTCCGCAGTGACATGTATGTTCTCATTTTTGGTCAATTAGCATAGTTTTACCCTTCAACAATGAAAAAATGTTATACCGCAACAGGCTGTACGTTTCCTCGTCCTCCGAGGCAGAATCCGTGTCCTCGGCATTCAGTTTCGGAATCGAACGAAGCACGGCAGCTTGAGGATTCACCTCCTGGAGCCTCCGGAACAGTGCATCATCTCCAGGCGTGTAAGCTGCGGCAACATGGTCCGGTTCTTTGGGAATACGCCTGGCCGGTTTCCCAGGCTTGCACAGGTTGATTTCGTCCAGTGGCACCATCTGTGCCTAAAATGTGCAAAATGATGTGCTCTGTCAGAATAACATTCTAGCTTTAAAAGGATCAGTAAACTTGACCTTTTTGGCCACGTTCGCACTCCAGGCACAGGGATTTGACGTGCAAGATGCCCCATCCGTGTTTTCTCGAACTGTGGACTCCACAGCGTACAGGATTGCAGCAACATGGCTGCAGACCTCAGTCAGCCTGCATAAAATGTGAAACAAAACCTTTTAATTTGTATGAGATTGTATTTTCGCCTATTATACACGACCAGGGGCGGATTTAGAGGGGGGGTCCGGATGCCCTGACCCCCCTCTTGATTTCTGCATGTGTAAAATTTAGGGCGTAAAACGAAGGAGAGGGGGAGGGGGTTCCTAAACATATGGTACGCTGTCCAACACCTGACCTCCCCCTCAGGAAGTTCCTGCATCCGCCCCTGTCCACGACACACTACCTGCACCACAGGATTCAAACTGTAGTAAAAATTATTCATTTAGCGTCGCCCGTACGGAGGGGGTTGGCTGAGGCAATAGACTAACGTAAACCCCCAATAAAACCCAGACGTTGTATCCAGTAAACGATCCTCGACCAACGCGTAAGAGAGACTGGGCGTGATAGGCACGTCGCGGCCGAAGGTGGCACGATCTGAGCTGTGGTGCAGCGGAAGAGCTTTTTCGCACAAGCAAGGCACCGAAGAGGCATTATGTTCAACGAAAATAGGTCATACCCAGCTTTGCACGTGCAGTGCGCAGCGCGCACCCCGCCAGACGCGTTGCTCAGGCACACCCAGGCGTCGTGAGGTTCAGTAGTTGCACGCTGCGAAGGCATGACTTTGGCCCTCAAGAAGCAGACTGCGGCTCCTTGGGGCTTCCACAGCTTGCACTCTCGTACAAAACCTGTGGTGCAACGAAGGTTAGGTAAATTCGAAACACGAAACGCTTCCCAGATATGTTCGCAGGCGTATCACTGAACCGAGCATAAAACTCACCAGACTCGATGTAATTGTAGGCCTCGAGGGACTTGTACGCCTGTACCGTGTCGGCCGTGAATTGGCTTGGCGAGAAAACCAAATAAATGACGACGTGAGCCATCGACGTCGGTGGCAGCAACTTCACGTCGGAACTCCAACAGGCCTTGTTTATGTCGTATGGATCGTCGAAGGTAACGCCGTCTGCGCACAGTTTGTCGCGATACCGCTGCCGTTCAGGCTCGGGTAGCGAGTTCAAATAGTCGGGCTTCACGTGCGCCATACGCCAGCGGAAAATACGACGCACAAATAAACCAGAAGTGAATCTACAATGTCAACAGCGAGCGCACGCCACACAACGCAATGGCGAAAACAGGCGCTTTTGCCCACACAGCTTCTGCGCATGCGCGGCCTGCCAGGCATGTTTGTAAACAGAGTCGCTCCGCGTGCCGGTGTATATTTTGGATTACATCTTTCAAGTCAGCTATTACTATTGTAAGTGCACTGCAACCTGCTTGTTGGCAACGATTGACCGTTCTTTTACGCTTACTCTTCCAGATTATCTATAGAATTATGCAGCGTCTAATGTCGCGGCAGCCGGGAGAATAATTTTCCCCAAAGTCTGCCAAAGTCTGAAATTACCTCGGCAGTATAAGAGTGCCTCTTCACATTTCACAGAACGCTTGTACGTTTGTACTTGTGTACGGAATAAGTTGTAATAAACTTCTAGGCGAATTGAAAACGATCGTTTGTGTCTGTTTTCCTGCCCATTTGCAAGCACCTGCGCGAGCACGATTTTTTCCACGTGTTTCCTCCATGTTAGAAATATGTCTGAGTTTCGGGACGTCTTAAATAAGTTTAAGATAATCAACCTTCCAGACGGTACCCATTTAGGGCTAGCGAATAAATTGCCTATCCGAATGGCGCGTTCAAATGTGTGATCACGTGCCGGGTCGAACGGGCACCCGTATCAAACGGGCACCCGTATCAAACGGGTACCCGCATCAAACGGGTACCGTTTCAAACGGGTACCCGTATCCCATAATCACGTTTTAATCCAAACAGATCGACAGGTTTGCCACCCATTTGATTCAAATGGGCGACCAGTTTCCCACCCGTTTGAATTTCAAATGGTTTTTTTCAGTAGGGACGAGGTAGGCGTATAAGAGAAAACATTGAGTCACGCAGTTATTGCTGTAGGAATGCATATTTTATACAGAAATACTTCGACAAAATGGCGAGACTCGCAGTGATTGGACACAGCAAAACAGATCACAGTTAAAAATCAGGTAGACGTATAAAAACGTCTACGTATAAAATCGTCTACGTCTAGACAAATGTCACTTACGATCATGTAAGCGATGTTATCGCGTGCAGTCACTGAATTCTTGCATCATACCCCAGCCACATGGCAAAAGTAATGTGATTTCGATCGAATGACATTATGGGGTCGACAAATCAGCTTGCGACGATCGTATAATCACTCAAGTACCGCGAGCTGATTAAGTCCCATATCATTTAATGAAAATATATGAACTTTTCCGTGTGGCAGGGGTACTAAACTTACTATTTACTGTCAACTAATTTACTTCTCCCTATGGGCTCGAGCTGCCTTAGAACAAAATATTTTATTTTGCATACAATAATACTATTACCTTAATACAGTTAAGATTCTAGTATAAAAGCGGTAAAGGCAATAAAATAACATTAGTATAAATAAACACATAAGCACAAACAACACACTTTTTATAGTCACACAAACTTGTTATTCACCTTCCAGTGAAAACTAGAATATTACCACACAGATTTACAAATGTCGACGCAACCGCACACGGATAACGATCGAACAAGATGCCATTCTATCACGAAAAACAACAACAACAAAAAAAAAAAAACCGACTGCAGCACTTTACTCGCGTCCCACATGACCAAGAAAGCCCGTAAATAGGTTGTTTCTCACCTGTCGATCGTATCCATACGTCCCACAATATCCGTGGCGAAAACATTTGAACACGAACTTTAAGTCTCTCTCTGTCGAGAGGTCTATCGATAATCGACCAGTGTCATCGTTGGCTAGTTGCCACACGTCACTCAAACCGCAGCAGGACTTGTTCCGCGAATCCACGTAAATGCCGTCGTATCAAGCGAACACAAAAAAAACTATCCGAGACTGCGGTGACGACAAAAAAACGACGGGTAGGAGGATCAAAAGAACCACACACATGCACACGAGAGCAGCGGCCGCAGTGTGGGAGGCTTAACGTCGTCGACCCATCTCTTGCTCGCGTGCGCTCCCTGCGACGACCACTGGATTTGTTTTCGTTTCCCTTCCCTTCTGAAAGTCTCAGCGTTCCTTTTTAGACAGTCAGCAGCTCACACACAACGTAAATTTACCAAAATCGGAGCCCGTACGAGGGAAGAAAACGTCCCAGTGAACCGGTTCATTCGAAAAGTGTGGGGATCTGCGGGATTGCACGTAGTCCCGCGGTTACGGGGATAATCATAAATATAAAAAAATGGTACTTTCAATCTTGGTAGCGCGTTGTATATTATATTTATATTATATATATATAATAAATTGTACAATACTGCGCTTTTAAAACATATATTAATGTCGGATAAACGCTCACGAACACCCCGCGCCGCTCGACAAGAAACTTTTTTTTTTTCACGTCGATGGCCAGAAATATTTCTCACGTAGTTGCGCGATGGACTTCCTTCTCCGACATTGTGACGTAACGACTCGGAGCGCTACGGCCTTCTCTTCTAGGAGGTGTTGGTTGAGACCTCCTCCCCCATCCGATCCGACAGTCCGAACGCCGCTCCGAATTGAGGAGTTTCAGCGACGGTGTCACCGCCCTGGCGGCCGGTCGCCGAAAGAGAAAGAGGGGGATAGGTTTGCTGGGCGTTGGGTTTGTGTAAGGTGTGTTGGCCGCGAACGTAGGCTTATAAACTTCGGCAGCAAGAATATTACGCGGCTCTGGTGTTCTGGTACGACTAACGAGCAACGGAGGTGACACGATCTGCTACGACCACCCACCGCAGCGATGCAGGCGTCGAAGGAGCGCAGCCTGGCGCAACCTGTGTACTACGCAGTCGCCGTCCCCGACGCTGCTCGTTTGGTATTCAGGGCTTTCCGCCCAGGTTCTTCGTTTGTGTTTGGCACCGACTGTTATTTCCTGTGCTTGTGTGTGTGCTCAGTGGCTGGACATGGGCCTCATAGAGCAGTTCTTCAGGATCAACAGCGACTCAAAGTTGACGGCGGAGGGACTTGCAGCAACGCTTTCGGTTGGTGGGTGTAACGACTACACGGATAAATTTTAAGATTGCTACTAGCAAGGTGGGCCTTAGTCGCTTTATGTTGACAGGATATTAGGTGTAAGTACTCCGTGCAAAGGTGAATCTATCGCGTTTCCAATCCACCTTTCTTTTTGTTGTTTTTATCACGCAGGACCGACTACTAAGCAAGTGCTTCTGTACCGATCGCGGAGTGAATGTCTTCGGCCTTACATTGCGTAACGTGCAATTAAAAGTCGCGTTTGTTCAGTGAGAAAACTTCCCTTTCGAGTGACCTCTTTTTAGAGCGCAGCTCTTAGGCGCCCGTTTCCGGCTTGAGCGGCGTCGCCGTCGGCGTCGGCGTCGCCGTCGTCGTCGGCGTCGGCGTAACCGCGCGGTGCATGTTGGGATATGCACCGCGCGAGCCCCCCCCCCCCCCCTCCCCCGAGGTCACGTGACCCCCCCCCCCCGAGGTCACGTGCCCCCCCTCCCCCCGAGGTCACGTGACCCCCCCCCCCCCGGAGGAGATTGAAGGATGAGGGGAGGAGGAGGATGAGGAGGGCTATACCCTCCCCTGAGTACCCTTCCCTCCTCCTCCTCAAGAGCTGCGCTCCAATTCGGCGTTACAGGAAGTTGTAAACGGCTTTCATTTTTTTTATTGATAATTTCCCCCGTATCTAGGTGCTTTAATCAACAGGATCGATTAGGCTTGCTCCCCTAGTTAAACTGGTGGTATTGTGAATTGGTTTGCTTCCAAAGCTAAAAGTGTAACAGGTGGGACCATTCAGTTTGCTAAAAATGTGCCGATATGGGAATTTCGTTGCATAACTAGCGTTTTACGTTTAAGATTGATAAGAAACACGTTCATGTGATGATGCAGATCCAGAATGGGTGTGCTACAGGCTACAGCCTCAAGGTTTTTAATGGGCCAAATTGGTGATTACACAACAATAAATATTGTGGTGGAAAACTGACCATTGACTTGGTGGGTTTTTATCGTGCCCATTGGTGTGCTGTTGGCAAGTTAGGTAATGGCACTCATTTTCCCTGACCATGTGGCTTCAAGGGACATTGCATCTAGATGTGCTTAAATATATTTATTTGAAGGTTGAGTTGACCCCTCTGCATCATTCAGGAGCTTTGTGATTGGGCAAAAAGGAATCTCAAACAGCCAATAGCTTTTATTGCAAAACAGTTGTTTCAGACAAATAAGTGGCCCTGCAGTCATTCTGAAACCACGTACGGTAGCGATGCCACAAAAAAACAAAAAAAAAAACAAAGAGCATTTACCGTAGCTTTTTAACTATGTTATAGAGCATGCGCAAGAGGTCAAGTCGAATAGGGCAGCGGTTGATGAGAAGAGTGTGAGGATATGGGCATTCGCCGAAGAACTTTTGAAGAAAATGCCACCACGAAAAAAGCACGAAGGCAGAATGCACCAGCTTGGCGGACTATGCACTGGGTGCGGAAATCAGGCCCTGCGAATTCTACACCAAATGCAAACTATCTAAACAAAACAAAAAACAAAATTAGGCTCAAATTGGCTTCTGTGCACTATACACCTGGTGCGGATTATAGGCCGGAATTTACGGTACTCTTGTACATGTACTGCTTAGTGTCTGTCATTCATCTCGCACTGTGTAGGCAGCATGTGCTTGAAATACACGTAATGTAGCTTTCTCACGAGATTTGTAATGTGGCTCTCATTTCGTTCTATTCGAATTACAGCTGACCGTACTTTTGAAAAGACAATTAGGTCACACACCTCAAGGTTCAATAGCAGGAGACCCAGCTGGCACTGCGAGTAATACGAATGATTCTCCTTCAGCGCAAGCTCCTTGCCCCTCATGAGGAGGTAGGGGATCTTTTTCGTTTTGACAAGCCTCCTGATGGAGACAGTTTTACCACGAGTAGGGCTCTTGATTTCGATTAAAATGAGAGGAGTGCCATCCTTCATTACAACTCCATCCGGGCTGTAACCGAGCCATGGTATGCTAGGGTTCACAACAAGGCCAAACCTTTCTGGTCCGTTGCCTGTCCTCGCCTCATACATCTCGAGTGCTGCAGGCTCCGACGCCTTCCCATAGGCTGTTGCCTTGTTACTTTTAAAATTTACGACCTGATAAAAGATTTTCTACACTCTTAAAAAAAAGGGTGTTGTAGTACCCTCCTTAAGGGGGTAACCGATTTGCACACAGGGCAATCCCTTTTGGAGGTATCGTTACCCCTGCAACGAGGGTGCAAACTTACCGCCTAGGTTAGGGTGCAACATTGCCTCCTTTTGGAGGTAACCTTAGTTCCTTTTGGTGTTAAAAGTGCATCCTTTCAGGGTCAGCCTTTACCTCCTTTAGGGGGGAGTTTCAATCCTTTTGAGAGGTAAGACAACATAATTGAGGGCGCTGCTTTTATCTCCTTTTGGAGGGAACTATGATCCACTTCAGGGTTAAATACACGCGATGAGGAAAACAGCTCAGAAATTGCGGACTACAAAGAACAAACACGACAGAAAAGTGCTGTCCTGTCGTGTTTGTTCTTCGTAGTCCGCGCTTTCCGAGCTGTTTTCCCCATCATGTATAACAGCTACCAACTGGCCCAGTTCACCACCTTATTACAGGTTAAATGCACACTTGATGGAATCACTTTTACCCTCTAAAGAAAGCTACTATGGCCCTTTGTGGGTGTGATAGTACGTGCTTCAAGGGTGGGCCTTATAATAGATGAAGACGGCCTAGTTCTGAAAGTACATGACAATGTTTTATTGTGGCTGTCACAAACAAAATGGCATAAAAATCAATGGCATGACTAGACATCTTATAAAAGTTCTAAGATGAAACCACTAAGCGCAATGGAGGCATCTGGAACAACACTTTCGGGGCTCTAGTCGTAGCTAAAGATGATCTAGAGGCAGAATGCAACCAGGACTGCCTCAGCAAGCGACGCGGCTTCGAGGTCTCCCTCCACTGCCACATAGCTGGGCGCCTCAGGATTAATTAGGCTTGAGCTGAGAGCCACCGGGTAGATTGCACTCCCTGTCTGGAACCAAAAAATGTGGAAATCATGTGATATGAAGTTGAAACATATCATCCCTAATTTGAAGAAACTGTGAAGAAATATTAGATTTTTCTAAGACGTATTTGGAGCATTTGATGGGCCACTGATTCCAGCATTATAAAGCATCGACCATATTTTCCAGACGTGACTAGTTTAACTGTTGCCTAATTACCACTGACTAAAATTATCACATGGCGGGTGGTAATCGTAGATTAGTAAGCACTTTGTATTCACCGGTCATGTTTAAATTTGTCACCCCGATTTACTTAGGTGACTAACAAATCTTATTTTTATTTGTCGACGTAGGCACTCGAGAAACTGTCACTCAAGCATTCACACACCGAAAGAACACACATACGGTGTGTTCTTTGGGTGTGTGAATGCTTGAGTGACAGTTTCTCGAGTGCACTACGTCGAAAAACATGAATAACCAACTCACGCAATCTCAAGTTCTTATAACAAATTTTAGTCAAAGGGGTACAACTACTGTAGCAGGTTAGTATATACAAGTGCTGATTGTTGAGCGAGTTGGTATTGTACGCGAGAAAACATGACTGCGCTTTAAGACAAGGGCAGAGGAAGAACATACACCACAGAGCGCTACACCACATTAGCTACTCAGCACCACAGCAGATCCCTATGACCGCCAAATCTAACTGCCGAACTTTGGCAAATATGCAAATATTTTTGCCGAAGTGCTCTGCCAGATTAAAATTGAATTTATGTTTTATTTAGACATGAGAAGAACAGCACACAAGGACAAAAACACAGAAAAAGAACACACCGAAAAAGACACACTCAAACGCCTTGTGTGTCTTACTCTAATTTATTTACTCGAAGTATACCCTCAATTTCCTCTGGAAAATGAACGAACACCACACACAAAAAGAAAAGATAAAAATCAAGAACCTCATTTCAAGTGCCCAAATGCGAACAAGAACATCAAAATAAAATATCTGACTACGCTTACCTGCAGTTGCGTCCAAGGTAGCAGGCATCCAGTACCCTCGACGAAATCACCCTGCAACGTTGCCGCAGGACGAAAGAAATATATTCAATCAACTTCAAATAATGCAAACTTGAACCATATCTAACTCGCCTACTGAATGATTAGACTTTTAAAAAAGCCTGATCACACGCAAAAAAAAAAAAAAGCCAAGACCACACTATAATTGCTAGTCTCTCTGCCGGCAACAACTTAATGACCTTATTCCGTAATATACTACTATTAATGTTTGCGAAGCGCACGAATAATTTCTAACTGCCGAATGTCCAACTTCGGCAAATATGTAAATTTTTTTGCCGAAGTAATTTGCCAGAATAAAGTTTAAAATTGAATCTATGTTTTATTTAGACATGAGAAGAACAGCACACAAGCACGAAAACACACAAAAAAAAAAATAACACCGAAAAAGACACACTCCAGCGCCATGTGTGTCTTACTCTAATTTATTTACTCGAAGTATACACTCAATTTTCTCTCGGAAATGAACGAACAGCAGACACACAAAATCAACATAAAAATCAAGAGCCCCATTTCAAGTGCACAAATGGGAACAAGAAAATCAAAATAAAATATCGGACTCCGCTTCGCAGTGTTAAGAACTGTCACGAGATGAGTCAAGGTAGCAGCCATCCAGTACCCTCGAAGAAATCACCCTACAACGTTGCCGCAGGACGAAAGAAGTATATTCAATCAACTTCAAATAATGCAAACTTGAGTTATATCTAACTCGCCTACTAAATGATCAGAGTTTTAGAAATGCCTGATCACAGGCAAATAAAATGCCAAGACAATATAACTGCTAGCCTCGCTGCCTGTAACAACTTCATGACCTTATTCCGTAATATACTACTATTAATGTTTGCGAAGCGCACGAATAATTAGCTCAGACATTTATATTCGGTATTTCAAGGTAACGTGAGATTTTACCAAACTAAGTTATTAAACATCGCTAAATTAAAAAAAAAACAAAAAAAACGTTGATAATAAAAATTAGTGTTTAACACTGACTTTTACAAATATCAACGACGTTCAGAATTAATCGCGCCGGTTGGCCGGTGCCGCCAATGAATGCCTGATCAACTACTGCTCTGCGAAAAAAAAAAAATCTTTTGAGATTTTCAAATATTTGATCAAATGCTCAATTTAACGTCCGAACGCGACACACCAACGGCCCCAAAAAGAGAAAACCTCATACCCCTCACGCCTTAAACGTAGGCGACCCCCAATTCAAAAGGCGTCTTGTCGCCCGGCCGCTCGGCTCGCCGAACCGCCGCTCTCCCCCTTCCTCCACCCGCACACGCATACCGCCGAGAAAAGCTGCTGGCTACGCCACTGGTTAGAGTATGTCAACCTTCTAAATATGCGCTAGTGCAAGCGACAGTCATTCCTGTTCTTGCTGAATTAAAACTTGTGTTTGGGCGAGTTGGTTCATACTGATTTAAAAGGTTAAAAAGCGCGAACAAAACAAGGACAATATAGACACAAAGACGACAGGACGGGCGCTACGTCCTGTCGTCTTTGTAGCGCCCGTCCTGTCGTCTTTGTGTCTATATTGTCCTTGTTTTGTTCGCGCTTTTTAACCTTTTAAATCTGTTCTTGCTCTTTATGAACTTCGATGGTCTAAACCGTGTTTGCGTTCGCGCCACACACTAATTTTAGCGAACGCTCGACGCCTTCAGACGCGCCAACATGTCCGCCAACCCTTTGTCTAAGGAAGACGGGGGTCGTCTTCCCGGGCGGTCATAACCAACGCCAACTGCCGCCCGCGCAGAACATTTCCTTACCTGCATACGGTGCACACGACTTGGATCTTCGCCTGAAGTCAATGCAGCGCTCTCGGTGACCTCGTAAGAGACTGAGCCGAACAGAACAATAAAGAACGTTCCTGCGCAGGGACGCCTCCGTCGAACGTTCGAGAAGAAAGACCGAAGGCGACGACGCCACCGACGCTCCCGGTCGACCGGGCAGGCGCTCTCCGACGCATGCGCGAAGAATCACGTGTCATACGAGGAGACCAATTAGCGAACTCGTTTGCGCCTACCCTCAGCCAATCGCAGCGCGCAGGCTTTGGCAGTGCAGACAGGTGCACCCTCTGGGAGGTAATGCTTGACTCCTGGGTGCCCCTTCGCGGCGAACTTCACCTGGTAGCACCGCATTCTTCATATCTGTGGCGCCTGAGGAGGTATACAAGGGGAGCACTTCCCCCCTGGCCGGGAGGAGGGTGTTAAAGGCGGTCTGTTACCTCCTTTTGGTCCCCTTTTAGAGCGCAGCTCTTGGGCGCCCGTTTCCGGCTTGAGCGGCGTCGCCGTCGCCGTCGGCGTAACCGCGCGGTGCATGTTCGGACATGCACCGCACGGGGGGTCACGTGACCCTCCCAGGTCACGTGACCCCCCGGAGGCCACGTGGCCCCCTCCCCCCCGGAGGTCACGTGACCTCCGGGGGGGAGGGGGGTCACGTGGCCCCTCAGATCACGTGACCCCCTCCCCCTCCTCCCCCAGGTCACGTGACCTCGGGGGAGGAGGGGGAGGGGGGTCACGTGACCTGGGGGGAGGAGGGGGCCCCCTACCTCCGAGGTCACGTGACCCCCCCCCCGGAGGTGATTGAAGAATAAGGGGAGGAGGAGGAGGAGAGGTATACGCTCCCCTGATTACCCTTCCTTCCTCCTCCTCAAGAGCTGCGCTCCAATTCGGCGTTACAGGGAGTTGTAAACGGCTTTCACTTTTTTTCTAAGAGTGTATCTTAAATTCCCACTCTACCTTATCCAACGGCTCGAATGTGAACAGCCCACGGCAGATGCTCCCCGTTATGCGAAACCTTCTTTCGGAAAGCCAGCGTGTGTTATTTTGCAGCACCGTGACTTGACACAGCTGTATAGCTGCTTGCTTCGTGACTGCAATATGAGTATCAAAGAATAGTCTTTGCTCAGGAGTCAGAGTCCATCGATAACGCAACTAACCGTATTTTTGAATCTGACACTGTTACTTTGTAGAAACATTTCATCTCCATGTAGTCTACCACTCCACAGCAGGGTGTGATATGGTCGTACAAATCAATCATTTTCTTGTCAGTGATGACTGGTGCAGTTTCACGATTTTCGGTAGCTCTTCCCCTAATATGAAGTGCTAAAGCCGACTGGGGTGCTGCATTGATTAGTTCAAGACGTACTTCCTCTAGCAGATCATTGGGAAGGGAAGGTTGCTTCTGATGTCTCACATGGAAAGCTTCCTGGGCTCGTAGAGCTTAGCAGTCTGATGCCTTCCCCAACACTGCGTCAAATCTGTCGAGGACAGCTCCTCTAAGTTATCGATACCAGTCCTAGAGAGAGGGAGACGTCAATTTAGTCACTTTCATTAGTTTAACATGACGCACAGTAAGATTATAATTGCATTATTGATCACCATGCTCACCACATCAGTCAAGTTCGTGAATAAAATATTGTGAAACTAATTAAGTTGCCTGCCTTTCATAACTGGAAAAGTTAAATACCTGTTGATGAACAGGAATGCAGCCACAGCATGCTTGCAGGTACCTGAAAGGCCTGCCTTACAAGAGCATTTTGCCTGAAATAAAGGTGTGTGAATACGTAATTAGGAATATATTATGTTTTACTTCGCGTAGTTTGAGTTGCTCAACATGTCAGTCAGCCTAGTGCATTACAAAATATAGCTAATTATTTTCGAAGGAACATGCAGCAAATGTTAGGAATGTGGAAGTTATACTTCCATTTATTTTTTCCGAAAGGTTGACGTCGATTGTATGAGGTTTCGCTTTGACCTGGCTTGTCTGCATGCTTAGTGCGAATAATTTGACGCCAGCGTCGTCGCGGGACACAATGCCGCAACACATCAGATGTTTAGCATTCAGCACAGTCTCGCCTTCGACAAGACAGCGTCGGCGATGTGGTGCCTCGCGTTCATCATTGTGGTCTCCGATATATGCTAAAATGTCAACCAGATCAAGAGTAGACGTCGGAGCCATGTCTTTTGGAAAAAGCGGGAAATGTTAACGCATTTTAGCACTTCTGTTTTTTTTTTTGTTTTTTTATTGGCAAAATTTTTTTAGGAGTTTAACTTTAGGTTTTACGATTTGCATTATATATCAATATATCAACGATTCGCATTATATAAATATATACTAATTACATGTATCTCCACAAATATGCTTTATAAAAAGCCGACCAACGCTGCATGAGAACGAAACCGAAACTTCGAAATGGCCAGTGTTTTCTACTGCCCTCTACTGACGGAGATATGAAACTCGGCATATAAAACAGTAGCTTCCTAGCTACCACTTTAAGATTCTGAAGTTTGTATAATCGAGCACTACCTTTTTGAGAATATCTATATTGAGGTTTATATTTAGCGGATACAAAAAATTAATACACTTTTTGCAGGTTTCAAAACTCTCGCAACGCCCCTGCCATCTAGCGGTCGGTTTCAGTAGCGTTCTCCGCGCGCGAAAAGAGCGATTTACGCGCGTTCCGCAGGTTCTGGTTTCTCGGGAGAAGCGTGAAGAATGGCGAAAGTAAAGTTTCGGAGCCACAAGATGTGCTCTGTGCCACAGTGTGACAACCGGGCTGTGAAAGGAAGTACAAGCCTTCACTCCTTCCCTTCGGACGCCCGCTTGAAGAAGGTTTGGCAAACTGAGTTGCGAATCGGCAAGCCGATCACACCGTCCATGCGCGTGTGCAGCCGCCATTTCACCCGCTCAGATTTTTCCTGGAGCACTATCGGTACGTAATGCCAGTTCAACACACTTGTCAGTCTAACAAATATGAGGTCCCAACAGCAGGCTATAGCTACCACTTTCATAGATAAGAAGGCTTGCTCAACTACATCCATGCCACTATGTGCCTAGGGAGTGTTGACAGTGAGGAGCTAGTTTGTCCAATGATTAAGTCCGCCTGGTTAGCCAAATACACTCAAGAAAGATGTAAGCATTAATTAATGTTCAATATTATATCCAATGATTGGTGGCTCTCTTATGATACACATCATGACACTCTTTGTGTAGTCTTATAGCTGACTGCCTCAATGAAAGGCCTAATGCAATCTGTAGTTTCCCTGTTTTTTTTTTGTGAATGATGTGACATTTTTGGTGCTGTCATTTGTTTTGTTGGTTTGACCCCATTGTTAGAGGTCCGATATCGTCTCTTTTGTGGAGAGAGGTGGTGTGAAGAAGGGTCTCCCTTTCCTTCCTTCTATTTTCAACCCTATAAAAAGGGTCCTGTAATCAATAAAGGTTTAGCTGTGTTTGAGACGTTCCCCTTCTCTTCCTTGTCGTCGTCTGTCAATACCTCAGTCTCGGGTTTTTCACTAAAATGTTTGATATACACCAGCTCACTTGCGCCCTTACATTATGCTCACCATGACACTCGTGATTTCATTTAGTGTGAACTTTGGAAACTATCAAACAGTTATTTCACTATTTTCAGCGATTCAGTCACCACAGAAAAGACGGCTCAAAAAGGGAGCTGTCCCTTCAACGTGCTTGCCGGTACGAACACATGAGACAAGAGCTGGCGCTGCTCAGCTAAGAGCACAGGAGGCCAGAGCGAGGAGGGCTGCAACACGACAGGATGTACCTCGTGAGTCTTTGCAATCACTATCTATTATATAACATGTTCACCTTCAGGTTTCGCTGGAGCACCAATGTAGTTCCATGCCAATAGTTAAGATATTCTTTTTCTAACTTGCAGAACGTGCTACGAATTCACCACCACCACCACCACCATCGTCCAGCGACTGCAGTTCTCCAGTGGAGACCAGTGCAGGGGCTACACCTGGAGACGTAGAAGTAGCAGAAATGCTGCTTGACCTGACCAGACCCGTTCAAGAACCCTTGGCTCAGGGAGATGTAGCCCGAGACAAGGCAGTGCAAGTCAACACTTCTACTGCCCCAGTGCAAAACCAGAGGTTGTCCGACCTGCTCACCACTGCACTCTAAAAAAAAAATGGAGGAAAAAAGTAGCAACGGCGCGTCTTCCTCCCTTCTACTGACGCGCCCCCAAGCGGACACGAGAAGGAGGGAGGAACGAGACATTTTCCTCCTTCTCCAGGCAGACTGAAGAAAGCTTTCGCCCTCCCGACTCAACTTCTTTCGGTTTCGTTTCCGAGCAGGTCGCGCACGTTGTTTAATAAATGCTGTTGAGTTGATTGAGCTTCAGCGGCAGCGAAGGCCGCCTGTAATTCCGTCTTCTAGTCCAAACGTGCAGAGCATTTCGGTTGCATTGACGTTTTTATCACTAATGTTATGAAACGAGCAAACGAAGCCGCTAGAAACGGCGAAGTTCCGGAGCAGTGCCAGCGGCGCCACGTACACTGGGAAAGATGGCCGTCTCCGAATTGCGGGGCTCACGCGGAACTACAGTAGCGAAACCACGCGGAACCGTGTCGACGTTCTCGACGTTATGGAAATCGCAGGAACTGCGTCCAAGACAGGCAGGTTTTGCTGCCGGCTGCCTGGGCGCCTTTCTTGCTGAGTTTGGTTCTGTTTTCCGATGCCGAGTGCGACCGGCGTTCAACGTGGTTCTGTATTTGTGCGTGTCAGCAACATAGCAGCAACATCGTGATGGCAGTGTTGTGGGTTGTGAACAGAAGACTGGAATTATCGCCGATGTGACCGTGTGTTCGCGTATCAGTGGTGTAACAACAAGATGAGATGACGTAAACTGTCGGGCATTGATGCCGCTGGTCGGGCCGTGATCGGACGGGGTGGGGTGTCGCAGGTTGACATTCCGCTTTAAATTAAAAAGTTTAATACCACTTGAGGGGTTAGGTGCAATCGATCGACGTGCGGATAGTCATGTTGGAACGCTGGTCTGAACAGTAAGCTCCTATCGTACAGTGGCCAATGTGACTGTCGGTTGTCTCGTGCCCGAGAGCGATTGCGCTCTGGGGAAAGGACTGAACAGTACGAAATCATGACGGAAAAAAGGTATATTTACAGTGTGGAATTTTAGCATGAAAAAAGAATAGTAGGTAAAATCGAAAAAAAAAAAGCTACCCTTTATTTCGCTGTTTAAATATACTACGGTCCCTGGAGAAACTGCCCTCAAAGTGGCGCGCTGGGATGCTCGCAAGAAGTTTTCGAGCTCGCCACGGCGTAGCTCCGTACACTTAACACCTGCCGCAAGTCGCGGCTTTGACTGCATTCAAGTTGATCGAAAAGCGATCTCTCAGCCCGTGATGCATCACTTCCAGCTGAGTGAATATCCGCTCTACGGAGATTAATTCACGACGGCAATTGCAGCCTTGCGCGAAGAGCACAAATAGAAAAACAAACACTACAATAGAAATAGGGGCTACGACGTGCCGCGCGGGGAAACAAACTCATGGCTTCGAACCGCATTGGAGCGGCTTGATTTATTGGATTTCAAATATTTACGGCATGATCGAGCGTTCGCTTTTTAATAAGAGATTCATCCCTTGAGTCATTCAAAATACTGTCAAGGGTATGACATTGCTAGAAAAAAATCAACATGCTGGGAATATTTTTTATTGCTTATTCAGTCACCGAAACATTCCGTACGTTCAAGACGACCAGTATAAAAGACGGAAAAGCAGAGCTCGGGTGTAGCGTTCGGGTTAGTGTGCCGTTGAATTGATGTTTGTATGTGCAGTGTATGTGCTCAGTGTATGTTCACGTGGTATGTGTAATGTGAGTAAAGGAGAGGTTCCCGAAGATCCGTAAGCGTAATGGTGGGCTGAAGAAATAAAATATTTTTTTTGTAGAACATGAATTGGGCAGTACCTAGCGCCACCTAGCCTAGCTACTTGCAATTACTCTGCTTGACCCTGCCATCTAGTGGCAAGCGACTTAACCTTTCACGCTTGCCGTTCCTCCGTGATGTGCGGTTGACAAAGTAATAGTGACTCGAGGAACACCAAAGGTAAGACGTAAAGTGCGCGAAGTAACTGGGTATCGGTTGTCTCCGTTGAACATCGCAGTGCTGTCGACGAGAAGACTGAGTAACTGCTTTCGAAACGCAAGTTTCTGTACCTGTGGGGGGAATCTGGCTTCGGAAATAAACACAGTGCGCGGAAAGCTCGTGTTACGCTTTTATTTGCTGCTCCTCTCGTCCCGTACAAGAGACGTAGCGTCCTCGTTAAGCCTTATTGAGCTCGATTTTCTCGATTCAGGGCCGCCATAATGAGATGCAGGCGACGGAGGAACTTTGCTCCTCTGCTTCAGGGACGAAACTTCCTCTCTTTCTGAAGGAACATAGGTTACAAGACCGTTCCTCCCCTAAGGGAGGACTATCGATACCCTTTTTTCTAAGAGTGTGACGCGTCTGTCAGAGCCTACACTGGCGTAGAGTCAATGGCTTTACTCAATGCCATTGTAAGGTGTGCCGAGAAAATTCATTCGCAAACGTCTGAGCTCACTATGAGAGAAAAGGTGATCCTCGTACTTACAAAAAGTAAGACAAATTTAAGTTTCACATGCTTAGCCATCAATTTCAAAATCAGCAAGGCATCCACCAGTCGATACTCCCACACCACACTGCAAGTTCTCAGTCAAATAATGACAGCAGCCTTGCCATGGCCAAGCAAAGACGAGGTCGTCAATAACTTACCCAGATGTTTTCAAAATTTTGCAAATGTAAGAGTCGTCCTTGATGGCACGGAGATCAAAATCGAAAAAGCAGCATGCCTGGCCTGTAGAATATGGACATACTGGCACTACAAGGGAAGGCACACAGCAAAATTTCTAGTTGGTGTTTCTCCCGCAGGGCTGATCACGTTCTTGAGTGATGGGTTTGGCGGGCGATCATCAGATAAGGCTACAGTGCAAAAGTCGAACATCTTAGAAAAGCTTGATTCGTTCACTGATGACGTCATTGTTGATAAGGGTTTTTACATAGAGGACGAATGTAACAAGTTAGGGATAGAAATTATCCAGCCTCCATACTTGCGCAATAGAAGTCAATTCTCAGCAGAAGATGCCACAAGGACGGCAAGCATCGCTCGTGCACGGGTTCATGTGGAACGTGTCATTGCTCGCTTAAAGATATACCGCCTGCTTAAGGGGCCTGTCCCATGGACACTGGTGCCTGTTTTGGATGACGTAATGAGAGTCGCAGCAGGCATTGTGAACTTATCCTCCCCCATACTGGCTGAAGACAAGTTCTAAAAATGCTCTGCTGCTTTTTTTAAAGGGGTACTCCGGCGTTTTCCTCATAGTCCCCGATTTGCCTAAAAACTTGCTAAACACACCAACAAACATCGCTGAAATAGCGACCCAAATAATTGACCAAAATAACTTTTTTTCTCTAAATTATAGAATTTACAATTTTGGTCCTCATCGTGTTTTTCAAAGTGAGAAGCTCTTCGGGCAACAATGAAAAAGTGACTTCATGGGAAGGCAGGGGTTCACTCTTTGGGCTGTAGACTTTGTTCCCAACTGATTACAGGCAGTTTCATGGTGTCAAATGAATGCTTTGGAAGGTCACTCCAGCTTCCACGCAGCAGCGCAAAACAATTGCTTGGCATAGTTCATTGACAGCCCGCTGGAACCGCAAGCCTGCCATCCCGTGACGTCATGGCAATGAAAAGCGCAGGTGTATTCGAATCTTGGTTTTGGCGTCATTTTCATTTGCCGATTTCACAATAACTATTTTGAATTTCACGATACTAAATAGCATACCGGAAAGAGTAAAATATGTCGATTTCGAAAATATTGTTAGGCAAATATCGCCGGAGTACCCTTTAACCCCTTACCGCACAATTTACAAAATTACCCTCCCGTAGTACATGACAGCAATGGTTTTTACTCAAGCTGCGTGTGGATATAAATATGAGACATCTACGCTTGCAATGACTATTCACTCCTTTATGTCGGCTTGGTTTTAGTTTTGAGTTTGCCGTATATGTGGGTTTTTTTAGTCAAACGCTATTGCAAACGCAACAAATTTCGTGGCCAAGTTTTAACTCATGTTATGTTTGTTCCACACAAAGGGCAAAACCCCGCTCTTGAGAGGATCTCCATTTCAAAAGAAGTCCTGGAAAAATGTTTAGGGGATGTTTATAACCTACAACCTATACAAAGCAACTTCTTGTCAAAATAAAAAGGTCAGGCAGTAAAGGGATAACCCCGGTACAAATGCTGTGGTGGGTTCCGTAACCCCGCGACTGTGCCAAACTTGTCTAGAAGTTATATTTAACCTTCATATAACTAGATGTGTGTCCACTCTGTAAACAACAGCATACGTTTGAATAACAGAGACCTAAAATCCTTCAACCAATATTATCTGCCATGTTTCTAATATTCATTGTATGTGTTTGTGTATGAACACCTATTTTTTCCCAAATAAAAGACATTTTCAAAAGGACACGTGCCCTCTGCTGATACATATTTTCCAATTTATAATGCAGAGGCAAAAAGAAAATCAGCTGTGTACATCTACCACTTAGCATAAGCACCGCCATTCATTCTTGAGCACACTCAAATATTATTAAGTTGCTCTTGTTTTAGAAGCTTTGCCCTGTTTTGTAAAAAGTAAAAAAAAAAACTTCACCTTTGTTCTTCTCGCATTTAATACAGACTTTAGTTTGTCAGCAGATCACACACAGCAGATATCACCGTGGCACGTGCAACTCGAACGACCGATGAGGCTATTGCTATTACTATAAAGTTTCCCACGAGAGCCAAAAGGAGGCTTGCAGGAGTGCACAAGAACATTGAAATGTGTTTGGCGCTTCCGGGGCTTGTTTACATTATGCGTAAAAGCAGGACGGTCGGCGACCAGCTGATCGCAATATAACACTAAGGATACCGATGTTTGGACACATAGAACGCAGGATGAAGACCTCGATCGTCCCTTGTATGCTGTTGCTGTCATACTTTCCATCCAACAGCTTTTTAGCGTAATTAACCAGAAACAACACCGATGAGTTCGCAACACCGTTTAATGCGAGGCCTGAATGGTTACATCATCTAAGCAATGTCAACAACAATGTTTGTAGCCGCAGACCGATAAATTACGGTTTAGATAAAGTACGCGTCATAGTTTCAACGCGCCAACAGTGTTGATATGTACCTTTCTTTGGATCCGCGTACCTTCAGTTCAACTTGATGGCAGCTGCACCAGCGTGAGAAAGCCCACGTCGAACACTTGCACACATATCTTGAATATGGAAAGATTTCTTGGCTTCGAATGGCTTGACCACTTCCTTTGTAGCATCACCGTAGGTCTTGCTTGAAGTGATGATCATCTCGCACGCGGCGACAAACAGAGAACGACACGCTTTGTTTAATTTATACGCTACCGGTCTACGGGCGTCGCGAATCTATCCCCCTCTTTTCCGCCATGTTGGATCGATCGGAGCGCCCCCTATATTCGCTGAAACTCCTCAATTGCCGCACGCGACAGTTTGAGACACACGCTTCCGACCTTGCATGCGACACGACGATCCGTTCGGCTCCGCCCAGGCGATACAAGCACTCCAGCGGAGGTCCGCGTTCATAGATATCTGGTCCCAGGATGAAGGATTAGCTCGCACGAGCGAAGTTAGGAGCTCGATCGTTCTCGCTAGCGCGTGCATTCTTTGCCGGGGCCATCTTTTTCGAATGGATCAGCGGGATCCACGCAGCCCGGCTTCCCGTCGCCCGTCCCGTTTTCTTATTCGTCCCGCCAGACCCAGTACGTCATCATGACGTACGCGCTAGCTGTGCTGTCATTGGCTGGACGCTTCCGGCGTGCGTCCAACGTGCGATCTGGCACGTTGGACGCACGCCGGATCGCCGATCCGACGTCTGAAGCGACAAACTTTTTCGGATCAGGCAGTCGTACTGCTGGATCGGACGTCGGATCGGATGGATTTTTCGCGCATGTGTCTCGCGGACGTCGAATCGGACGATCCTGCCGTCCATGTGTCTCGCGCTTCACCGAGGAGCTCGCACGCGCTGGTCGTGCGATTTTTGTTTCTTTTGTGGCCGCAAGAGCAACGCGCGGCAAGATTGTCCGGCATCCGGAGCTACGTGCTTCTTGTGTGGCCGCGCGGGCCACTTCGCCAGCGTCTGCCAGAGTCGTCCAAGAGGCGACCGTTACCAGCAGCAGCTGATTTTTCCTGCGGGACGGCGAGCCTCCGTCCGCAATCTTAGCCCCGAGAAGTTCGCGTGGCGCCCCCTTACGGCGAACCGGGTGACGTCACGGCGAGGAGAGAATTTTTCCCCGACTCGCCCCGCTCGCCCTGTGGAGGCTGTGACGACGTTAGCTTTCGGCGCGCTCGTTTCTATTTAATTTTTTTTTTGCCGTGTTTTTCGTAGGAAGTGTAAATTTTTATATGGGGCTTTATTGAGGTATGGCCTGTAGCTGCAGGCGAAACCTCAACCAACATTTTAAGCATGGTTGACAGGGCAGGCAACGCATGAATCACAACTGGTATATGAAAATGAAGACAGATGCCACAATTGCAGGAGCATCACTATTGATTTACATCTCACACAATAAATGCTGCTGATGGTCTGAATGAATTGGCAGGTTTTGTATACTATTTTTTTTTGTATCTCTGTTTTTAAACAAGATCGCCGATGCAGAAAAGCTGTATGCTGCTCGAGCAACATGCTAAATAGAGTCTGGGCCATGGGGAGAGAATCACAAGTAAGACAGCCCGAGTGCAGGGGCAAAGTAAAAAAACAAGGAACATTTATTATATACACTGCTCGCATTTGACCTTTGCTGGATTTGGATAGTATTTCAATGGACTACACGGGTGGTATCTGTTGACTTGTTTATATCAACCCTCAAATAATGTATAACAAACGTAAGCGAAGGTGTCTAGCTTGTTATTAGTCCCTAAAATTGAGATTGTACTTAAATCGAATTGTCTTGAAGCTAAAATACCAGAAGTTTTTCGCACGCAGACTGTCACCCTTCTCGGGTTCCACATTTTCTGCTACTAGTGCTGCATGTACCACTGGACAGACGTTCGAATGCTTGCTTTTACTCCTGTTTTCCTCTGTTGTCAGAGAGTCCAGCTGTAGGGAGTTTGGAGGCTGAGGAAGTTTTTGGGAACCTGCAGCAGTGTCTCTTTTAATTGGAAATAAACGACAATTAAAACTAAACGGTGTATTTTCCGAATACCCAAGGCTGGAATAAAGAATGTCAGGAAAAAGTATAAAAATTACAAATTACGGTACTCTTGATGTGCATATTTTGGGCAGTTCAATACATATCATACAGGCAACGGGGGGCAATTCGGCCGTTTTTCCTGCTACCATACAAACTAACTTCCAGTAACTATGCATCTTCTAAGAAATATGCCTGCATAGGTGTATAAACTATATAATTAATTCACGAAGAAGCTACATTTATGTAAAACAACCCTGTTCCTTGAGCACTTCAAAGATCATCAGACGCAGGGCCTTTAAAACATCTGCGAACCAGCGCATGCAGAGTAGCAGCGCAGAGTCGGGGTCGCGAGCTAATTTGCCGACCACCCAAAGGCCCATGATATAAATTCCACTTCGAATGCCTTGAAAGCGGGATGTAATATCGTCCTAAATCATGAACATGCAAGGAACAGAATTCCAGCGTCTGAAACACTTGCGCCACCGCTTCAAAGACCCCTCGCAAAATTGCCTTCTGTCGTGTGGGGACGGGGAGGTTCATCGGCGGAATCGCCTCCGCCGATAGCTTTCGGGATTTGTAACCCAATTTTAAAGGTAAAAGGGACAAGCAGGCTTATAAAATGTACGGAAGCACGTCTATATCGGCCTAACTCAACGTCTTGTACACCGGGTAAACGAGGTCCAGCTCCTCGAAGTGCTTGCGGCACACAACGCCAAACCAGGAAACCGGTGCTGGGAAGCGAGCCGATGCGAGATCGCGGAGCGGAGTCCTCTTCCTGACGTCACGGTACACCTCAGCCAATCAGGGCGCGGCGACCGCAGCGACGCTTGTGTTCGCTCACGGGGCTAATACCATCGTCAAGCGGAGCCTGGTCCGACAAGGACCCCCGTTCAAGTCGTCACGTTCCCAGACGACCACAGTGACTTCCCAGCTACCATCTACAGTTCTACACCGTGGCGACGCCCGACGATCTTCCGGAGCGGTGCCGTTTTTGCGGTGGCCCCTGCCACCCGAGCAAGTTTTGTCCGGCGGCGCACCGTCGCTGCTTTTCCTGCTAGAAGCCAGGACACCTGGACCGAGTCTGCGAGACTCGACCCCGGTGGGTACGACTCGACCGAGGGGGGCCTAGCAAACCTCTCACCATGTCCGAGTCCGGTCGCCGGAGGCGTCGAACGATGCGTCACCCTTCGGCGCCACGAGCGCCATAGTCCCGGCCCCGGGGAGGTACCTTTCCCCCGGAGCCCACAGCGTCCGCCGCTGCAGCCCTGCCTGCTGCCCCTTCTGCTGCAGCCCCGTCTGCAGTTCCCGCCGCAGCCCTGCCTGCAGCCCCATCTGCAGTCCCTGCTGCTGCCCCGTCAGCCGCACCCCCTTCTGCTGCAGGCCCGTCTGCAGTTCCCGCTGCAGCCCTGCCTGCAGCCCTGTCTGCAGTCCCTGCTGCTGCCCGTCAGCCGCACCCCCTTCTGGTGCAGCCCCGTCTGCAGTTCCGCTGCAGCCCCGTCAGCCGCCAGCTGGTCATCCAGCTGCACACAGACTAACACTGAAGGTGCAGCCTCTAGCACCTCCTTTGAAGGTGCACCAGTACCAATGCTAGCACCGTCGGCATCATTCAGTGAGTCGACACCCATCACAACACAGCCCAAGCCTTTCCCCAGACCGGAGCCCCAGGGTCCAGACGCCTCTGCGCAAGGGTGTCGTCGGCGGCTGCCAGATGTCCTGAAGGACTATTTCATTAACTCTTTTGAACTGGGTTCAAGGTATGTGTGAACAATCTGAATTTTTCTTTATCTAGCATACTGCTTCAGAGCAGCCTTTTTCAGTGTGTGCTTTCCGCAAATGTCAATTGCGACGTGCTTTTCCTTTTCATTCTTTTTGTATTTTTCAATGTCTTGACTTAGAGTTGTCAGACGTCATCCCATTGAAGTGTTCAGTACACTTAGCATTTCCTTTCAGTGAAGTTCCTATGCCAACTGCCCTGCAGTTTGGCATCAGTTTTACCGTTCCTTCCCTCATTGTTTTCGGGAAGAGAGTTTATTCATTTTTTTCTAAGAAAGAGAAGAATATGGGTTCATTATTTTTTTTTTTTAAGGAAAGGAAAGATGTTGTATTAAACGTTTTTCCAGTTTCTATATACACTACCTAGATGGCGCCACTGTCCACCATCGCGCCCGTGTTGTCAGGGTCGCGTCCCCGTGGTGCTTGACCCCCATGTTTGTTTACCGTTATGTAAACAGAGTACGCCACCAGCCGCCAACCGTGTCGGACGCCTCTTACCTTCCGGGGCCTTCCCGCGCCCCCGGCCCCACTAGAGCCACTCTATATGGCAGCGTAGCTGCCAGATTAGCGACACGACGCAAAATTATCTAGATGCACGACGTCAGAAGCGCCTATAGTGATCTCCATTTTGGGCCTGGGAGGTTGCCATGGCAACCGTACTGCTAGCGACGCCGGGCGGCAACCTTTATCTAGTTGATATCTCTATTCGTTAATTGAAAAGTGGTAAAAGACCTAAAAGACGCTTTGCATGGCGGTACGGCACGGGCCTCTGGAGGAGCGGTGCCTGTTTCTTCTGTGAAGTGAGACGATTTGCAGCCCGGGGACTGTTGGGTGACGAGAGCTGCTAAGTATCGTAGGTGCTCGGACAAGGCGAGTGGTTTTCCACGCCGCCGGGATGGCGGCCGCTTCGTGGGACGAACGTACCGTCCTTGTACTTTCGGACTTCGCTCCTATGGAACAAAATCCGATTACGCCGGCCACAACAGGACGATTGCCTTGGGACATGAATGCTGCTTGACTGCCCCATAGTAAGAGAATGTATGCTTAGCACCATACTTCTTCAAGACCCAATTATTCATTCAAGATGAGATTACCTCACCGACTGGCGAGGAGCGACGTCGACGACGGTATCACCCTCGTTTTGGGCGATGAACAGTCGACGGGGTTTAAACCAAGAAGGGCAGCACGGGGGTCTAGAGAGGATTGTTAATGCCATTAAGAGACGGACGCCGGACATGAGGTGTTCTTGCCGACAGACCAAGTGGTCGTCCGGAAGTTTACCGGCATGCAAAAAGTCAAAATTTTTATCTGGTGTAGCACGCATAAACGTGTTAAAGGGGCCATGAAATGATTTTTTAACTTCTTCCTTAGCTTTAATCCTCAACTCAAAAGAGAACAGTGGAATCACGCGGTCGTGACATGCTAGGGCACCGGTGCGATGACCGCAAGCTTCCACCGTGCTTTTTAAGCATACCATAGAACTTGGCATTCGCAAGCTCACTCATGTGCACTCATTGGCCACGAACGCGAATTCAAATATTCGTCGACGAATTGATTGTTGACGAGCGCATACGTCCGAGTGACGCAGTTTTCGTGTCAAATGCGTGAGCTGGGGTCGGCTGACGTCATTTTGGCTTTTGTAGGCATTGCAAAGAGGATATTTAGAACCATACACACATGATGATAACATCATAGCACACGGACATTAACGAGCACAAAACGGGCCCAGCTACAAAAAATAAATATTACACTCGTGAAAAATAATTGTCTGTAACTTGTTAATTACAAAGACGAACACACCTCTGAGCATATAAGTTTAATAGTATGTGTTGATGCATTGTTATAGAGCAGGTCATTTCATATATGTCATTTGGGCAAATGCTAGCTTGTCACTTGAAAAAAAACAAACCAAAAAACACTGCGATCGAGTGCAAGCTATTGCAACGAAAGCACGTTTATCAAAGTCTTCAGAACTGTCAATTCGTAAAATCGTCGATTAGTACAAATGGTTAAAGATCGCAGGAGCTTCCTCGCTAAAAGTTTCTGTGATTACGCGGTTACCTGGGGCAGAAACAACTTCCCCAAGGTCCAACATGCGACGCATACAATTCGCATCGATTCTCAGACATTCCAACATTCAAACAAGGCTAGGACTTGGAGTATGCGAAAATTGCATGCAAAAAGTCTTATCGATCCTTGAACACATCCAGGAATCCGAGCACCGCTACGGCGATATGACTGATGCTGTCGCACAGGTGCTAATATCCAGAGCGATCTTGCACAGAAAAGGTATAAAGTCTCATTCTTTCAGATCTTCACGCCATACCTGTGCCAGAGAGCACGAAGAAGTCCGAAATCGTCGGCAAGCAGCGGCACATGACGACTACCGCGCACCGAACGAACTCGTATCCACCAGCTCTGGGCGCTGCCATCTTACCGGTGACATCACGGCTCTTGCAAGGTCACGTGACGAGCAGTCATTCGGTTGCTAAGGAAACCGAGCCAGCTCAGCTCGTTGCTATGGTACCGCGTGTGACCAATCACGGTGAGAGGCGGCACAGGGAAAAGCATGGCGCTACTCTGCAACTACGCTGCCATATAGAGTGGCTCTAGGCCCCACCGGTCACCACTCCGTCATGTGAGACCCCTCGTCTGGCGTGGGCACTGCTCTTCTTTATTTTCTCGGGTGACCGCATTTTCTTTTAATTACAACATTTTGGCGACGGGTATCTACTACACTCTGCAGAAGCAAGCACATTTTTGATGTTTCGGAGGAGAGCGTGGGGCAGTCCACCGTTTTGAACGGAAGGTGCCTGCGGTAGGCAAATGTGAATCTGGAAGCGTACGCCGTTACAGTGAAGGTTTCTAAACTCCTCATTCTCATGTGACGCTTCTTTGTAAACCAGGCAACGTGCGTTATCTTTGTCTAGCTGACAGTGCAGCGAAGACGTTAAGTAAAGAAACGCTTCCACGAGCTAGTGCACGTTCCTCGCGCCTTCCAGCGTGGTGCGCGCGCGTTCCTCGCGCCTTCCAGCTTGAGCGCTCGTTTTACGAAAACGGGTTTTAAAGGGATACTACAACGAAATTTCGGCGCTCATTTTTTGGTCTATATCTGTTCAAAAGAGCAGTATCACATGGAACATACCAATATCTTGTTAAAAAAGTCTCGAAAAGGAATTTTAAAACGAATTAAACGATTAGCAAAGAGCACCTGGTGGATGTCGCTAACGCCTCGTTTGTAATGCTCGTCTAGGAACCTTGACAGCTAGTGACGGAGGTTGTCTCGCCTCCGGCCACGACGAGAGAAGGGGGGAAGGAGGAACTCCCCTCTTCCCGAGAATCCCCTTTGTGTGTCGCAGAAGTCGCTATTGTCCCCCTACAAGATTATAGAAGATTAACCCGTCACTCAAAATTCGTACAAAAGCAGCCGCTTCGGTGGCTGGAACGACTAGGCCATCCTCTCGGCGTCAGCCTCGCCGTAGCTTTGCTCGTCTCGAGACGACCTACGTCACGATTGCGTTGGATGTCACGTGCTCTAAGCTGGGCCTTCTCCGAGCGCTTGCCAGAGTGGGCCGTTTATAACGAAAAATACAGCCACCAGGATCAAAATACAAACGTGCGATTGTCATTTACGGATATTGTGGATCATATTCAACCTATTTTTGAACACGACGGGAATATTTCAAATTTCGTTGAAGTATCCCTTTAAAGCTGCGATATCGTGCCTGTAGTGTTCGCTGCACTGTACCGAAAATGCTCCACGTACGCGAGCTCCTTGTGTTTGATCCCGGCTCGGCTGCACGAACGCTCGTCCAGTGGCCGCGATCGACGGAAATTGGTCACTGAGGCGGAATCTGATGTGCATAATGTAGCATCCTTAAATCAGCTTAGCGAATTCATTGTTGGACAAAATTAGATCCTCATTTCCGCGCTTGCATAATTTACTGCCACGCAAATAAACTAAATGTCATGCTCAATTTGATTACATGTACGAAGTATGTCCCAAGGGCAATGAGAACAGATTTATTTCGACCCACATAGATACTGTATGAAATTATTTTTAATTATCATTAAGCAACATTCTTGAAAGTGCAGACATTAGCGGTCTTCATCTCACTCGGTGTAGAAAAGGTGGCTGAAACAGTCCTACATTTCTTAGCTCATAAACATTGTTTCATTTGTCGGCCAAGTTTTTGGGAACTAATTTTGCATAAACTTTGCGGATGCTCAAGCACTTGGTTACAAAGCCATACATTATAAACAATCCGTCTTTGGCAAGAGCTTCCTGCTATTGTACGACATCTTCCATTTGCAATGTAGCAAGTCGTTCAAAGCAGGGTGCACCTTCAATGTTTCCCCATCCATCTTTAAAAGCCTTGCACTACTGGAACCCCTGAGCAAAGAATAATCTGATCTCTTCATAACCGGTACATACCATGTCTAGCATGTTAGATAATTTTTTTGACCAGTTTCAGTCAAAGTTTTATTGCATATATTTTTTAATTGACTGACATCTGCATGGCAACCATGATGAGAGGCTATCAAAACTCAGTACACTGAGACTCCCCTATCTTTCCCCTTGAAGTAGATGATGTAACATCTGCCCGGGGCCGAATGTGGGCCACAATATATTAATTCTCGTTACTTTTGGGACAAACCTCGCATAACATTATAGGGACACAAGGCCCCTTAGTCACTTTCATATCAACCAAACTCTCTGCAGCTTGATGCGGCAAGGCATATTATTCAAGCCCACTGCGACTGCAAAGGTGGAATTGAAGGAAAATGTAAGCACACAGCGGCACTTGTTGCATATGTCAACAGCGAAGACTTCGCAATCCAGACTTCTCGACCAAACCAGTGGAAGGCGCCCTCCAACAAGCAGCTGAAGCTCTACGTTAAAGGAGTGGAATTCCAGGAGATGTTCCCTCCAAAGACGAGCCCTACTCCTCCTTGCACATACATTCCGGAGATGGTTGTAAAGAGGAACAGCGCTCAGGGGCTGATGCTAAGAGCCTTTTTAAAACTCCAGGACAACTCTCGACGTCTCCAAGAAGTACTACCGTGCATTGGGTGGTCCTCCCTTTGCTTTTCATCGCCAGAGTGCAAGCTACATGACATTGAAAACGTTTAACACATCATGCTTGATGCAGACGAGTGCGACTATGTAGCAGCAACAACCGTGCAACAGAGCCTGTGTCCTGAACGGCACCTGCTCAGAAAGGAAAGACTTTCTGCAAGCTCAAAAGCACACATAATTCGTGTGCGTGAAGCAGACTTTGAAGAACTTGCACATGATCTCTGCAACCAAAAAAAGTTTCAGTCAAAAGCCTGCAAGTATGGCATTGAGACGGAGCCCACTGCAAGGAAAAGATATGCTCCACAATCATCCGGATAAGCCTCGTCATCAGCAAGGTCCAAGGTTGGCTTTGTTGCAGCCCAGGTGGCTTAGTGCAGGCTGGCGACGACAACATTTTACTCGAGATCAAGTGCCCCTACCGTTATTGTGACAAGCCCATCTGTGACAAGGAGGGCAACTTGTCCGTCGACTACTTGCACTTCGTAAATGGGAAATTGCTGCTCAAAGAAAGTCACAGCTACTACACCCAAGTGCAGGTGTCGCTGTATGTCCTGAACCTTACCGCGTGCCACTTCTTTGTGTACTCGCCACTCCAAGTCAAAAACATCACAGTGAAACGAGACGACAACTTTTTGATGTCACTCATTTCAAAGATGGAGTGGTTTTACTTCAAGTTTTATAAGTCAGAAGTGATGAAGGGGTCTTCGTAACTTACAGTACCCAATGTCTTTACTGCCATTTACATAACATTTCAATGTGCCGGAAAGACCTGACATGACAGTATTCTGTGATATAATCTAGTCGATTTCTTTAAATAACTTGATGTTTACATGGTTGCCACTTTCAAAATAAAATGCGCCTCTACAATGTGCAATAAAAAGTTATTACGACAAACAGTGCCATGCTGTCACAATTTCAAAACAAGAGCGACTTTTACGTGCAAGACAGGTGCAAATACACCCTACAGCAATTTATAATCTCTAAGAAAAGTTAGTGCCTCGCTAAGTGCATCATGAAATACCGCAACAACAAATCCTCCCCCTGCTCCTGTGCTTGGCTACTCTAAAATACTCACCTTTTTTGGTTAAAGGGTAACTTCGCTCCGAAAGTCGGCTTAAAGCAAAACCACCGATATCGTTGTAGGAGCTCGAAATATGGCCATATCCAAAATTTTACAAAGTGATGATGCAGTCTTGACTAAAACGGCTATTAAAAATGCTATAGACCTTTCCACCCGCCGTCGCATGGGCGCTGCCATCTTGGAATCACGTGACGCGGCCGCCATAAGGTGGCTTCAAATCGTCGTTCTACTCGCCACTCCGCGCCCTGGAGAAGGCGTTGTATTCGTGTGTTTCGTCGCGTTTTACCGCGCTTTTTTTGCCTTGCTTTCTAAAGTTGCGTCTTATACCTATTTTTATTACCGAACTGCATTCATAATTATGTGCTCAACTTATGCACTTGATTTTATGGCATGTTATGACTATTGGCACTGTCGGCGGACCGAATACGTGTGAAGGAAGAAATCAGCGCTAGCACTGACGCACATTGAGTATGTAGATGTCTCTAAGACATACGAGGGTTGAGAGACCAATTATTTATGATAGCGAAAATTTGCTTAAGTGCTAGTGGCGCAATACGAAGCGTAAGGTATATTTATGATCAAACATTTATGATCCTAAAGAAGAAGGCAAATATAGACAACGCAAGTAGTTACTTTGTGTGTTTCTTGAAAGGATCGTGCTCTGCCTTCATAACAAATCCAAAACAGTTACTCTTGATTATTTGGGGGAAATAATGTTTTGCGGCTTAAACATTCGCTTGATCTGTTTACTTATGAATTTAAAGAAACTATACACTGCTCTAGGTCTCATGTCTGCAGTCATTCAATTTTCTTAAGATATCCAATTCAAATAATTTATTTAAACACTAAGGGTTGGTCTTCCCGGGTGATAAGCGTGTCAAAAACAGCTTATGAGTGTCTGACCAAAGCGCCTCAAGTACGCAATATGTGAAGCCGAAAAAAGATGTCTGCAAGGAAATCACTTGAGTGCAGCGTTGTCGATGCCGGATATACTCTCGATGCCACGTGAAGTAAAAAGCGTACCTGTCCAGACAAATGCGGATCTTTCTACACAAATCCATGAAGTGGGGCCTGGCATTTGACTTGAGCCAAGCTTGCTGGTGGTCAATTCTTTTGCCCCATTTAATTTTATTCCGCAATTTATACGGAAGACAGACGTCAGACTTCAATTGACGGGTTTGTCCCTTACCTCATATTCTCAATACGTTTAAGGAAATGTCCGTATAATAAATAGTTTCCCAAAGTCAACATTGCGAAATGCTGCTTATGAATACTTTAGCAGGGCTGACAGTTGAAACAATGTCCCACACGGCCTAGGAAGCACCATCGAAACATCTCTGAAGTACTTAATTTATTTAAAGAAACAGATGGAGACAATGTCGCTTCTTTTGTGCATTCCATGCGTCATTACAAGGGGGGTTCTCCGGTCGGCAATTTTCACAAAACGTTGGTGTCCTTGAAAACCAACACTGAACACTAAACTTGCGAGTTCGTCTATTCTGTGCAATTCAGCACAATGTTTGTCAGGCCGTCGACTTGCTTTTTCACCGCCTCCGTGCATTAGTCTCTTCATTAGTTTATTTTTATGGAAACTAGTATCAGCGGATACGTCTAGCACAGCCGTAGAAATTGTGAACCCCGGAATTAATTCAGTCGTTTTGCCGCCGAACCTGGCCGAACGAGGAACTCGATCAGACGAAGGCGTTCGTTAAAACGTCCATAATTTAAATTCGTAACAACGTCGTAGTTCTCAAGGTGGCCCGTTACCACTGCATTCTGGGTTGTGTACCACAAAGGATACATTTATATCACAACACTAAGCAAAAATTACATAACACACTAACACAGCGGAAAGCCCCGCTGCAACCGAAACCAACCAAATTGAAGCCACCTTATGGATGGATGGATGGATGGATGAATACGGCTGAGCCCTTTGGATCGGGCGGTCGCTTACGCCACCTAGCCATTTTGTCTTACCCTTTAAGCTTAGAATATTTAAATGTGAAAACTATATTCACTCCGTACTGAAAAGAAAGTGAGGCTATAAATCCCCCTTGCCATCAGTTAATAAGAAAATGCCTAGTTTTCTCTCGCTTTCTGCCACCATTCACTTAATCTTTGCTTGGTAATCTCTACTGTCTTGAAATCCACTTTTCCTTCGCTGTCTCTAAAACCCAATGACCTTATTAAATCTATGTATGGCGCCGCGTGTGTCAGCGCCCCCTGTCCACCGGTCAGGTAACTGCTCAGATGAAAAGGTCTATACGAGCCGGCTAGTGGGCAAACGTTGGATTAGCTATTACTGAACCAACACTGGTCAGTGACACAGCTTTCGTCCCGTGAAAATATGGCTTGCTGATTGCCACTGTTGCCGTTGAACGGCAATGACAGCACAAAAGTAACGGTCAATAATAGCTAACCCGCCGTTTGCCCACTACACTCTCAACAAAAAGATAGTCGTAGGGTACTACACTTGGGGTAGTCAGAAGCCGTCACAGATATCGCTCCCCCCCCCCCCCCCCCCCTTAGTTATACTAACGACCGCATGGGTAGTCACAGGGCACGCAATCAACAAGTAGTCGCAGTGACCACCCCCAAAAGCAACATGGCGGCTGGCAAGCGACAGTGGAGCAATACGAGTAAGGCCTAGCGAGCTGGACTGCTTTTTGCTGAAATACGATTCTCAAGTGCGTACGCCCGTTCGCTGCCTTCCGTGCGCACTAAAGCCCTCCAAAACGCGCCTCGAAGCACCGGCATCGCACCTATTACGAGTAGGGGCGACGATGTGAGGGGGGGCATTCGAGGGGGTTTGTCTGCTACTGCTTTCGCGCGGCTGGCTGCATTTACTTCGCGGCCAGAAAACATTCAAAGAAGGAATCGTATAGCGACAAATGGTATGATGTCTTTATTGAACAGAGCATCTGCTTGCCGTGCTTGCCGTGCTTGTCGCAAGTGATCCGGCGTTTTCGGTTGACAGCGGCGAGGCGAAGCATCACCGATTCAAGCGGCGTCGGTTCCGATCGTTCAACGCTTCTGCTCACCTGTTAGCATTCGTTATCCACTTTCAAGTCCCTGGTAATCCTCACGGCGTCTGTGCACGCACTTGGCGCTATTCACCGCACGGAACACCCATTCAACTGGCTATGGGACTGATCCCACTGGGACGAGAGGCCGAGAACCAAACCCTCCGTAGGCTGCTCCGTGGAGCCATGGAACGCCTCCATGTTTTTCACTCAAATAAGTAGACACATAAACGCGCGACTTCTTGATTTGGGCGGCGACACGCTCCACCTAACGGACAGCGCTCAAACTAACAAAAAAGGAAATCAACCGTCTTTGCTTTGAGCGCCTCGACAGACATGCACGTATGTACATTTTCCACACCACACTTCACACATACGCGGCATACAGACACCAAAGGATTTTATGCCTGAACGCGTTCACAAACAGTACAAGGTACAACATGAGATATTGACACAACTAGAGCACTATATAGCTCTAGAGTCACTAAATAAGCTACGCTTTCAGAGTACCGCATTCATTTTCTTTGGCACTTTGCCGACAATGCAGTCGCTCTATTCAACAATATTCTGGTTCGCTGCAGCATCATTGGACAGCGGCAGTCACGTGAGTCGCTATCATCATCATCGCGTTTTTTCAACGCCACCATCTTGGGTCCAGCGATCCGCTGCCTGCTGCTGTTTCACTGTTTACTGCGTGCGCACGCTGAAGTTCGTCGCTCAGCACGCACTTTTTCCTTCTTATATCGAGATACGAACAACACGACCTTGATTCGCTGCCACAGCTGCAGCTACGGCAGCTGGCGCAGGCGACGGCTACAGCTCGGCTTGGCTCAGCTACAGGCGCTCCTCCATCTGCGCGTGGACCCAAGATGGCGGCGCCTGACGGGCTTCAGACGCGTAGTTTGGGAGTTTCGGTGCTCTGAAAGCGTAGCTTTATTTAGTGACTCTATATAGCTCCTTCGGAGCAGAGTAGCGCAATCTAGAACGCCGTCTCTGGGCGACTAGCGGCGAACGCCCGGAGGTTCCAACTCCGTTCAGAAATGCAAGGGGAACGTGAGAAATTCGTTCTTTCTTCAATGTTGTGGAGCTGTACGGAACGACAATAGTTTTTGACATAATAAAGGAACATTTTAGAATAATTTGCGCTGAGTTGTTTGCCAAATAAGGGCGTATTTTTTTTTTTTAAATTGCATGAGCGGCATTATGCAGCAGACGACGCGGCGACGTCACAGCGTTCACGTGACCCGCTCCAGCCAACCCAAAAAGCCCATCTCCGCTGCGTACAAACATCGTCTGCTTCAAACGCCATTGTCTTGGAAATTGCCTTCTCAAAATTTGCACACGCGTCCGATATTATTAAGACTTTGATAAAGTGATTAGTGCTTTACCAACTTCACGACAGACTAGTTTCGAAAAGTGCGAACTCGGCGTTTATTTTTGAATCAGCCGTGTTGCGTCGATCTCCATGTGTTCTCCCATAATTCAAGCCGCCTCCTGGAACCCTGAGCACCACGTGATTCGCGCCCAGCTGCTCTGTCGGCCATGTTGTCGGCGAAACACGCGAATCAAAGGATTGCGACTCTGCTCCGTAGGAGCTATGTAGTGCTCTAGACACAACTACATTCCTATACACACGACTAGTCGACACCTCCAGCTTATATACTGCTGTATTTTCTGTGACCGATTAGGATGGTGACCACTGTCATATTTTGCATAAATACGAAAAGGCTGTGCAAGATTTACTCGTATATAATACTTTCCTCTACTGCCCTCAGGAAAGCGCTCGTATCTCTAATGTAATCCATTGCAAAAGTGAACTGCAGGTTATAAATAAATTTGAATAGTCGCTACACGTCACGTTTTGATCAGTTTCGTTTTCACGCTAGCCTACACTTCAAGTATACAGAAGCCTGTTTAATTAATTGTATTAATCATCGAAACCAATTTCTGCAATCACAACTTTCTGAACACGTTGATGCATTTTCTTTTCTCCTTTTACATATCCGAATGACTTCAGCGGCGGTTGAGTACACGTTGAGTACACTGAGCACGCGCAGGTGATTCTAGCGGAGCCCGTCTGCCGGTCCTCTCCGAAGCGTTGTTTCAGTTTTCTTCTTTTCGCTACAATTGTTTTTGCTCAAGCGCGTGTTTTTCAAATATGCGTTCTATGCGCTCGCGCTCGCGCCAAGAGGACAGTGTAGAATTGCCGCTTTCGGGCCCGTGCCTTCACCTGCAATGAACGCGAAAGACGTGTGCTAAATTATCTAAGCTAAACTATCTAAAACAAATAGCACTTATATGTTTGCCAACGTCTTATTTTTGGAAATTTACTTGGAATCTTTTATATAGGTAAAAGAAACGCGTGCCGGAAGGCCTGAAATCCTAGTCCCCTTCAAAGTGCTCCACCTGGGATGACACACACTTGTTTGAAGCAATTTTTTATCGAGTAAGCTCGGATGAAATGTGTCAAATGAGCTAGTGAAGGCGAATCATATATCCCGAGACAGAGAAATACTAAAATACACGGACATGATCCCAGACATTTGTGTAAGTTCGTCCTGTCCGGCCTCAGTCGTGGTGTTCAATGCTTCATATTTCACCGCACTTGAAAGCAAAAAAATTGGGTATGACAGGCGTGCAAGTTCGGCGGAACCGAGGAGGCCATTTGCAACTGATCTGCACCCAGAACTGACCGATCACACCTTTAATGAGAGCACGCTCTTTACTGAACCGCACAATAAAAGACGAAAAGAGTATCTCGTCCGGCGTAGCTTCCTGTGCTTTTCTAGAGATTTGCTTAAATTCCTCGAGCACGACGCCAGCTGCCAGCTGTTTACTTCTGTACATGGTAAAACCCGCGACGGAACGAAAAAGGACAACTGCGATACTTTTTATCTGCCTCGGGTTTTAGTAGGTGCCTACCAAGGTTGCCTGTACTCTTTGGCAATGTGCCAGTTTAGGCGAAATGAGCCACAGGCCTGTTTCGACCGGTCCAAATGTGAATGAATGGTAACCAACGTTCAAAGAAAACAAGTTTCAAGTACTTTTTGAGATTTTTGAAGTGACTTTTACTATAGAACGACTGCATGCACTTGAATGGTCAATTGAAGAGTTTATAAAACGTGACTACCCCATGCTTGTCATCTGCCAACAGCGTGGTAACGCTCAATGGCTCGAGCGCAGTGGGTAGTTAAGTAAGCCTGTGGGGTAGTTACAGTCGTCAAAACGCATAATGACTAGGGGGGTGTGCTCACTTTTTCTTAGAGTGTAGCCAGCTCGAATAGCATTCTTAATGTCCGTCTTAGTCAGAACTGCGGCGTCGCCGACATAAAATTTTGGATATGACCGTATTTTGGCTTTTTCAAGTGGTATCCATGCTTTACTTTGAGCAGACGTTTAGAGTGAAGTTAACCCTTAAAGATTAAAGCAAGTTGCTCTAGAAATCCCATCTTTTGCTTTTGGAAGTAACCGTGCTTTACCATTTTCACTTTGTTTGCAAAAGAACTGCTCTTTTCAACTTCTTGTCGATATAAATTTTCAACTTTCTACTCATTTTCTCGAAGGCAGCTCATAGACTGAGCCTAAGCTTGAAAAAAAAAGGGTGTAAAAGGGTGTATTGTTACACCCTTTGTCCCATATAATATACCCCAAAACTTCAATTCGACGTACAGCGCCCTACAGTCGAACAGACGCCCCCACATTTTACGAGGGACTTGATAGTCGTGTGGTACAACCTATTAAAATAAGTAATGTACGTGTTAATGACTACAAAAAGAAATAATCGCGGTTTTTATGGCCCTACTGCAAACACTCAGTGTTTTCTTTATGTGGTCTTTGATACGTACTTTAGCTATTTAGTAAGCAATATCGCACCGTTATCAAGCCTTTCGTAAAATTTGGGGCCGTCTGGTCGACTATAAGGCGCTGCACGTCGAAATGAAGTTTCGGGGTGTATTATATGGGACAAAAGGGTGTCAGGTGATACCCTTTTTTTAGAGTGTGGAAAGAATGAAAAACCAGCTTTTAACACTAGACCGCAGGCCCGTAGCCAGGATTTTTTTTTCAGGGGGGCCGCCTTTGTCAAGCTGGCCTGGGTGAGGGAGGGGGGAGAAGAGGTGCTGGTTGTGTCTCCTGACGAGACACAACCAAGAATTAAAATCTGAGAACCGTAACCTAACCAATAGGCTAGAAGAAATGGAGCAGTATCAAAGGGCAAACAACCTCGAAATCAAAGGAGCGCCGGGACAGGGTGATCCCACCGCCATTGTAAAACGAATCGGGGAATTCGTAGGAGAGCTTATTACCGACGCGGCCATCGACATTTGTCAAAACGTGCCCACACAAAAACCGGCGGAAACAAACATTATCGTACGGTTTGTACAACGCAGCAAAAGAGACTCGCTGAAGGAAAAATGCGAAAAGAAACGCATAACCACCTCTGATTTTGGTATTGCTGGAGTGGCGTCTCCTGTGCACGTAAATGAACACTTGACACGACAAAACAAATGAAATCTGGGAGCAGCCATCGCTCGAAAGCGCGAGGTAGAATGGAAATTTGTCTGGAGAACGGAAGGGAGGGTATACGCGCGAAAAAAACGAAACATCAGCGGCTATCAGAATCACTGACTCGGAGGACGTAGCCAAAATGACAAGGTAGTCTCGACCTACCAATGCCACTAACTTCAAGTATAACCTTGTATTTTCAATGGCTGAAATTTTGACGAAACATCGTTTAATTTTTCTTTTAGTGGTTTAAAAAATAATTTTCCTGCAATTCACTTCAATACGAGGAGTATCAGCAACAAACGAGACGACTTGGAAATATTTCTTGATTCTCTGAATGTTCGCTTTGACGCATTACTTTTTTCGGAAACTTGGGTTCCAGATCATGCTGAGCCACCTTACTTTAGGGATTATAAATGTGCTAGTTTGGGTCGACAAAGTAAAAGAGGAGGGGGCGTTGCCATCTATTTGAAAAAGGATATGTCATGGTATGTTGTTGAGGATTATTCCATAATTACAGCTGACGTCGAATGCCTTGTCTTACAATTCGAAACTGTTGCTATTGTGGTTATTTATAGACCCCCTGCAAGTAGCGAAGAAGTTTTTCTCTGCTTTCTGGAAGGTTTGCTAAATTTTCTTTGTTCGTTCCATTTTTTATTATGGGCGATACAAACATTGACCTACTCAAATGTGATAGCTATGCAATCGAGTTCAATAATCTGTTATTCACTTATGGTTGCTCGAACACTGTGACACTGCCCACCCGAGTGACCTTGGAAACATCAAGTTCTATTGACATATGTATAACTAACCTCAACGCTAGGGAAGTCACGTCTGGTGTATTTACAAATGATATCAGCGACCACAATGTCAGTTTTTTCTCTAGCATCTTTCTCATGGGGCAAAAATACAGCTGAACGTGAAATCTACTCCTACCGACGAATCAACGACGAATCACTGGAGAATTTTCGCGTTTTGATCGACCAAACATGCTGGGAAAGCGTCCTTTTAGAACACGACCCAAACCTTGCTTACGCAAGTTTTCTCGAAAATTTAAGATTTGTTACGATACTGCATTTCCGCTTATACAAGTAAGTAGACGTAAAAAAAAAAGCCCGAAAGCCGTGGATCACCAATGACTTATATAGATGAATTAAAAAAAAAGGTTAGATGTACCACAATTTTGTTAACTGTAGAGACCAAAGCCTTCTCACCGAATTTAAAAAAAAAAAACAAGGAATAAATTGAAATCCGATCTCAAGAATGCAAAGTCAGAATATTATCAGGGCATATTTTCAAGTGTGTACAATGACCCTCGAAAGATATGGGAAACTGTAAACACATTCACTGATAGGAAGAGATGCGTGCAAGGAATACAAAATATTGCTGTCGATGGAAAATACGTAAGTGGCCAGGAAATGACGAATCTGATGAATATGCACTTCGTTAATATTGGTTCACCAGACGCCAGTTTTCGAAACTGCGAGTCCCATGAAAGTTCTTCGCAACGTTGTGCCACAGAGGCCACAACTATAGCCTATCGAATGCGATAATGCTATCACCAACAACGTTATACGAAGTGGAAGGGCTTATACATAAAATAAAAAATAACGCTGCAGCTGGTGTAGACGATTTCAAATCAAAGCCTGTCAAATATGTCTCTCAACAAATAAGTAAACTCTTGTCACATATAATAAATCGCACTTTAGAAACTGGAATATTTCCAGACGAACTAAAAGCTGCGAGAGTTACCCCGGTCTACAAAGGAGGAGAACAGCTTCTACAGAACTACAGACCAATCTCGGTTTTGCCTATTTTCTCAAAAAAGTATTTGAGGGCGTTATAAACATTAGGCTAGAGGGCTTTTTGCCTAAACACGATGTAATAAATAAATGTCAGTACGGCTTTCAAAAATCAAAATCATCAGAACAAGCACTAGTTGAGGTAAAAGATAAAATGATAAATAACATAGAAAATAAACTGTACACCTTAGGCCTGTTTGTAGATTTCAAAAAAGCATTCGACACTATTCAACACGACATACTACTAATCAAACTTGAACAATATGGCATACGTGGGGTTGCCGTGACCTTAATAAAAAACTACCTTGAAAATCGTTCGCAGTTCGTACACACCAATAAAATTTCTTCAATTATACTCAAAATTAAGCACGGGGTTCCACAGGGGTCTATTCTAGGACCCTTATTATTCCTTCTTTACGTTAACGATATCACAAATGTTCTAAACTCCCCGGAGCTTGTCATGTACGCGGACGATACTAATGCATTTTTTACTTCAGCTTCTAAAGCATCCCTAGAATCAATGGCAAACAGCTATTTGAAGCATCTCTCAGTATGGCTTCAAAACAATAAATTACAACTAAACGCAAAGAAAACGAAATATATAATTTTCTGTCCTGTAAATAAACTCGACAACACTAAGGTGACTCTATGTTTTAAAAATGAGATTATGGAGAAGGTTAGCGAACAAATATTTCTCGGCGTGTGGTTCAATCGCGAATTAAATCGGAATACTCACATAAATAGGCTAAGCACCGAGTTATCTAGAGCCGTTGGATGTATATACAAAATACAAAATCTTATACCCCTTTGGCTAAAAAAAATTTGTATTACTCACTATTTTTCTCAAAACTTTATTACTGTATTTTAGTTTGGGGAACGACATCCACCACAAATTATAATAGACTGGCCGTCCTACAGAAAAAGGTTTTACGACTTTTTAAAACCATAAAGGTAACGCCCAAGATCTCCCCACCGGTTTATTATTCAATAAACATGGCGTTCTCAAAGTCAATCTAATCTATTATTTTAAGCTATTATAAAAAAATACGCAACGAAAACCTTTCATGGTTTGGCCAGATGACAGTAAACATTACACACTTCGACACAGACGACCTCTAAAATACGCACCAATTACGGGAGACAAACAAAACGTTTTCAAGTCGCCAAAACTTTAAATAGTACAGAGATTAGTTGATTTTATATATAATCTACAACAATTAAAAAAAGCTAAAAAAATATTGGTGGGCAGTGACACTGTGTTAGGAAACCTATGCAATTTCATAAATCATATTCATATTTAATATTTGGTATTTATGTATTTCGCTCAGACTTTTAACCTTTTCTGACAAAATCGTTGTGCGGTTGCATGTTTTACTTGTTTCTATGTACCTGTGCTTACATCATGTTGCCTTAACGGTATTTTTTGCGTGAACGTTTTGCACTATTTTACGATGCTCTGCTAGAGCTGTAAGGGGGGCAGAGACCTCGTCAGGCATCACGCCTCAAGTCTCTGCCCACCTCCCGACCAGATCGGGAAAGGAAACAAGAAACAAAGAAAGAAAGAAAGAAAGGAAAGCTAAACTAGTAAACTGGTTAGAGTATTTAAGTTATGTACAAGTCTGCTTACCCTCACAGTGCAAGAGTTTTTAAATGCCAGCATTTGAAAGTAGTACCACAAGGAGTTTGTCTCCATGAAAATGGGCTTCTGTATATGTTCGCAAGAATGCAGCACAGGGTTACGATTTTGTCCACGTGATTTCTGAGCTCGTAGGGTAGTTTTGCACGCAAGATGTTGTAGACTTTTATCCTCTGAATGCAGCGCTCGACATGAACACGATGAGAGGCTATCTTGTAAGTGCGTTCTACTTGTAAAGCTGTGAACTGCTCATTCATGGAGGCGAAAGGATTTCTAGTGCGACTTTCCGCGCATCCAAATCGCAACGAATGTGAGGGAAGCCCTTGTCTGCCATCACGAGGTCATTGGGTTCAAGAAGGTCTAACAATCCAGAGTTTGCTGTTATGCAAGTGTCACTGGATCGCCCACCAAAAACATTGGAAACAAAGGATATAAATCCAGATGGCGTAATGCCGATTAGGAACTTAAGAGTGAAGTCACTCTTGTAGCTACTCCAACAATTAATTTGCTCACTCACTTCAGGCGGCTCTTCGATGGGAACTTCCGTACAGTCTATGATGACTCTGCAAGTAGGATATTTTTCACGAAACGAAGGAGGCATAGGTCTCCTGCACAACATCTCGAGGAAACCAAACCAACCATCCCTGAGTTTTTGTGTAGAGTGTGTCCAGAATGGCATAGAATGTACGAGAAGCAGTTGTGCGATGCACACTGAAGAGGACACTTAGTGCAGCAAACGTCAGCCCATGCTTCATCTTCATTAGGAAGATAAGTAGCCGACTTCCGAGGGTGATGTCTGTAGCCCGACGCGTCTTGACCTGTGCGGTACAAAAAAAGCAAGTTGGTTGTAACCATTTGTGCAGCATAAGGTCAGTCGACCTTGTAAGTGTGGCAATACTGGTTCACGCCGTCGATGAGAAATTTCACCAGTGCGCACACAGTTACGTGCCCCTGTCTCTTTTCTTCGCAACTTACAACATCCTCTTTAGACCATTACCATTTCTATAGTCATTGACAAATTTAGAATGCAGGGTGAGGAAAAGGAAGGACGAGAAAGCGGACGCAACGCTGGAGAGGAGGCTCCAGTGTGCTTCCTCCTCATCCTTCCTTCTCTTCAACCGAACTTTAGAAAGTCGCTGAGTATTAGCCCTGAGAATGAACACAAGCGTCCTTGTAATTGCCGAATTTCGAGCCGCAACTTCTGTTCTGGGCGTGGTATTGTTATTGTGGTTTGGCCTACATTGCCGCAATTTGTATTAATGACGGCCTGCAGTCATTCAAAAAGACACCGACACCCCCCAAAAATTAATTTTTTGCCAGGCGATTCATTATGGCGTCAGAAGACTACCCAATCAATATTTTGCTACAGCGTAACGTATATTTTTAATAAAGTCAAAAAACGCTACAGCTCGAAACCAAAACCGAAACTGAACTCGGGAGGAAGAAGAAATATAGAGGAGAGAGATGGCGGAAGTCACGTGGCTGTGACACCTTTTCCTTTCCCCAAAAAACGCATTTGCAGCTTTTTAAAAGCCACACAAAAAAAAAAAAAAATGGGCATCGCATTTTTTTTTTTTTTTGCTATTGTGTATGTGCCTTCGATGACCTACGACTTTGATTAAATTTGGTGGTCGTGTCTAAATCTTAGAAACCGGCCCGTGGCCACGGAGGTGAGAGTGAGCTCGAGTTAAACCGGCCAGTTCTCGATCGGCGGTTTTCGGGCGGAAAGAGACCGAATTTCGAGCCGCAACTTCTGTTCTGGGTAGTGGGGCTCTCTTATGTCATGTACAACCAAAGACCTCGGCGAGCATAAATACCCTGTCAGTTTCCCTTTAAGGTACTTTACTACTTAATTTTTCAAGCTCCAATATAAATTGTCGGTTATGGTATAATTTCAAACGTGCAAACAACTATGGAAATCCAAAGTTTGAACACTATCATCACTGGTGCCAATTGCAACATTTTTAACTAACAAGTTAAAAAATAAAAATAGTCTAAAATAAACTAAAACATTCTATAGTCGGTTACAAGTTAAGAAGGTAGGAGAAGCTCCTCCCACAAGCGTGGTGCGCCGGTTTGAAATCCCTCCGCAATCGAAAGAAGAGTTCACTGGAAACGCTCCTTGTTCCGCTTCAATGGATAGATAATGGCCACAGAGTGGTGCCAACTTGTCTCCGACCCCCACTTTTTAAGAAAGCGACCTTTGTATTCATCGGAGAAGGAACCGAGCCCCTGAAAGCAGCCTTTGTATCAATCGGAGGGGGAAGCTAATCCCCGAAAGTCGTCTTTGTTTCCATCGGAAGGGGGAAGACTTAATCTCCCTCTCGTGGCTTCCACAATGCTAAGTCAAAGTCGAGAGATAAAGCAAATATGTACAGAAAGGCACGACCCTCCTCGCGCGTTGGCCGCAACGTCACGGAAACGATGGGACGCTATTGGATGCGGAGGTGGCGGAGGGATATATGATTCCCTTTGAGGGTCATTTGCCGCTACCTTCTTGACTTGTAACCTACTATAGCTAGTCTGAGAAATCCATGTAAAATGGCGATTAATCGTGAGTGAAGCATATGGTGCTATCAAAGTCGCAACTTTTGACAATCGGCAAAACTTTCGAATTCGCCGCCAATCCTTCCGGACCAAAAGCCTAAAAATACAACAACAACAAAAAAAAAAAAAGAGGAATTCCGTTTATTTTTTAATTACAAAGGTTCTCAGAACATTCTTTTTTTGCCAAAGTCAGCCTTTCCAATTCGAAGGAACTCCTACCCGCTTGCACGTCTGCTCATTGCAGCACGTTTCGTTGGCGTTGGAAAACCTGGTAGTGAGTTTCGATATTGCGCATACGAGTGAACGCAAGCACTGTGTGTTTACATTAACGTTGCGTGTTTCACACTGCCTGTGCGCGGAGCTCAAAATTGCGGTCCTGGATTGGTGCATAGCGGCGGTGGGCATACACAGTGGGGAGCACGCAACTCTAACGCAAACGCACGGCGCTTGCGTTTGCTTTTATTTTCAATACTAAAACTCTCTAGATAGTAAGGTGCAATCCCATACCGGCTGCAGCACTACATCCCGCTGAACAGGAAAACCGGGGGACCCTCACTAGAGCGCTTTCCGTTTTCGCCGCGAGAGGGCGAGCAACGAGCTGGAGACGCGAATGGTATCTGCCGTGTATTCTATGGAACACATACTTTTCGAAGCACAGCGTCTAGATGGCGTTCCAGCTCTGCTCTATGGAACACACAGTTATGAAACGAAAATCTACATGGCGACTTCAAACGACGGGAGGCTGAAAGGTAGCGCTAACCATTGTCTGAAATGGGGAAGAGAAATTTCTCCTCTTCCATGAACTTTCCCTCGCTTCAATTGAATCGGGTGCGACACGTGACCGATGCCTTCCCATGATCCCGCGCGATTCGGTGGTCTGCTAGAAACCAACGCCATCACTGGGCGGGGCGTAGCGGTGGCTCCGTTGCTTACGGCCCGGCCGTTGTTTTTTTTTTATTTTTTTACCACGACCTCGTCGTCAACGCGATGCCATCATGCTGCGCTGTGGATTGCACAAACAGCATTGCGAAAAAGGAAGACGATTTTTTGCCGTCCCCATGGGAAAGAAACAATCTTACAGCGACGAAGACTATGGCTCAACCGGATCGGTCGGAAAAGTTTCGACTGCTTCGAGAAGACTTTGCGAGGTAAGTCACTGTAAAACTCTGAGTCGTATTACCTGTCTCTTTCGGTCTCGCCGATGAAGGTCGCCTAATACGAGCATGAGACGAGATACACACGGAACAAAATTACCGGCACGAAGAACTTTGACACGTCTTTTCCCGCGTATTTGATAATAGAATCTGACTCGCTCGCTCTTAGCTCGGTTGCATTGAGTTGGCCGAGTTGAGAACGATTCATGAGATGCTAGGGTGCAACTAAAATAAAGAGTGTTGTAGTGTTACCGCGTGCATATTGCGTCAGTGAAAGGAGATTCACCAACGATCACGCAGCTCGCGCTTTTGTTTGTGCAACATATTTTCGCGATCGGTGCTTCACAAATCGTGACTAAAATATGCGATGCTGCATTTATTTTTCAGGATCACTTCACGAACGATCAGTTTGAGTCAGTGGTCTTTGCAAAGACTGGCCTCAAGAAACTCAAGCCATATGCTGCTCCTTCCATTTTTTTTCACACCGACCTCTTCCGAATGTGCAATATTTTGCCTTGTAGCAATAAATATTTTCTTGTCTTCATCTTTGTATGTGATTTGTCTTCTGTCAATAATAAAACATCATTTATTGACAATAAAAAATTCTCTTGTCTTTTGAAGGCTTTGCTAAAGGATCTCTCTGTCCTCATTTGTAACTCCATTGAAAAAATTCACAGACTTGGGAGGCACATACCCGGTAGAATTCGGCCTGTTATTGTGAAATTCGCTGACTTTCGGGATAAAATTAAAATTCTTAACAATTGCTCCGAACTAAAGGGTGGTACCCAAATCAGCATTAACGAGGATTTCTGAAAAAGAGTTGTGGAGATACTAAAGAACCTGTGGAACTCTACTGCAGATGAAAGAAAGGAAGGCGCAAAAGCTAGATTGGTTTTGAATAAGGTCAAGGTGAACAAAGGTCTCTATGCTTGGGACGAGGTTAGAAACGAAAGATATCGGTGCTCATCATATCCGAGTACGCAGGAGAAGGGCTTCTGGTAAAAATGTCCAACGAGACGAAATGTCCATCGAGTCAAAATGTCCAATAGGCCACGTGACACCCGTGTCAAAATGTCCATCGAGACGAAATGTCCAATCGGGTCAGAACGTCCATTGAGTCAAAATGTCCATCGAGACGAAATGTCCAATCGGGTCAGAACGTCCATTGAGTCAAAATGTCCATCGAGACGAAATGTCCAATCGGGTCAAAATGTCCATCGAGTCGAAATGTCCATCGAGACGAAACGTACCCCGAGATAAACTGCCTCAGTGCTAAGTTGCAAAGGTAGATTGTTTAGTTTAAAAGCGGCAGAGACAATTTTACGTTTTCTAGTGAATCGAACGTGGACACATTTGGATACATTAAGGAACATTTTCCACTTGTCACACCACTCTGTGATCTTATTTAAATCACCCTGTAGGGCCTGGACGTCGTTGTCATCGGTCACTTCTCTGTATAAAACGCAATCGTCGGCATACAACCTTATATTCGATGAAATTCCGTGCGTGATATCATTAATAAAAATTAGAAAAAGGAGGGGGCCTAAAACAGAGCCTTGTGGTACACCTGACATCACATCTACATATGATGAATGAAATCCATTCATGATAACGCGCTGTTTCCTAGCATTAAGATAATCTGCTATCCATTGCAAAACTTTTACATCGATGTTTAGGCTATGTAATTTATGAAGCAAGAGCGAGTGATTAACCACGTCAAAAGCTTTCCTGAAATCTAGAAAAATACAATCAGTTTGGCAGCATCTATCAAATGCACAAGCAAGGTCGTGATAAAATTCTAGGAGCTGAGTGTTACATGATAACCCTGTGCGGAAACCGTGTTGAGCCGAGGAAAAGAAATTGTTGATATTTAAATGACTAATAAGGTTAGAATAAATTATATGTTTCATTATCTTACAACATTCACTCGTTAGGGAAATCGGCCTATAGTTTTCGACACTATTCTTTTTACCGTTCTTGTGTATTGGGACTACATTACCAAACTTCCAATCATCAGGTAGACGTCCACTCTCTAGAGACTTCGTAAATATTATTAATAAGTATGATGCTATAATATCGGCGCAAGATTTCAATACGATATTTGGAATTCCATCCGGCCCAGGTGCTTTTCCAAGTTTTATATTGCCTAGTAATTTTCTTATGCCATTGTGATCGAACGCGAGTTCGTTCATTTTACCGCTAACATTGTCAACCGTCGGCGGTAGTGATGAAGGTGCGAAAGTTGAAAACACAGATTTGAAGTATTCATTGAAAGCGGCTGCCTTGTCGCTATCGTCTGTCACAAGACGATCATCAACGAGAAGAGAGGGGACACCAGCCACATCCTTTCGTTGCGATTTTACATACTTCCAAAGTTCTTTGGGACAGTCCTTAAGTTTGCTATCAAGTGAGAGAAAATATTCTGACTCAGCTTTTTTTATTTTTACTTTGAGATCTTTTTGAAGATTTTTAAGCTGGCCCAAGATCAGTGAATCGTTACTTTTTTTATATCGTGCAAAAACGCGTTTATTTTTGTTTATTGAGCGTCTAATTTCAGAATTCATCCATGGCTTATCTTGTTTGCGCTTCGCGCTGACCATCTTTGTTGGGATATAAATTTCTACAAATTCTTGTATTTTATTTTTAAAGATGTTCCATAAGGTATTCACATCACATGACACGCTGTACACCTCGAAATCAGACAAAAAATTCATAAGGTCAAAACCTAAACTATCATAATCCCCTCTATTGAACATGTACGCCTTTTTGGGTGGGTTTCTATATCTAGGCACATTAAAACTTTTCATAGTCGCTACTACTGCCTCATGATCACTTATTCCGGGAACTACTGAAGCGGAGGTGATCGATGGAAACCTATTACAAAGAAGAATATCCAAAACACTTGCACGACTAGCGCCAAGTCTTGTGGGTTCAGTAACAAACTGATACAAATGGAATTCATTAGTAATGTCTGAAAATGTTGCGTAGAGCGAGGATGAATTTTCAGTCACGGGGCGGTGATCTAGCCAAGTAACATCTGGTAGATTAAAATCACCACCCAAGACTACATGACCCGGCGCAACAACGGAAAGTGCGTTATATAATGAAAGAAGTGGTTGAGCAGTGCTCGATGGCGGCCTATAAAACGAACCAACAGTTAAGTATTCACCTCGGGAGAGGGAAATCTTACACCACACCATTTCACAGGTTACGCCGGTAATATCTACAGGAATGCTGTGTAGGCTCTGATGGACGAGCAAAAATACACCGCCACCGTGATTATCTCTGTCATTACGGTAGACAACAAAGTTCGGAGGGAAAACTTCAGTGTTAAGAACAGACGGGTCCAGCCATGACTCAGTTCCGATAACAACGTCTGGAGTGGTAACTGAGATAAGACTAGCTAGGTCATCTGATTTATTTCGAATGCTTCGGCAGTTTACTATAAGGAATGTAATGTTATCGACTGTCGTAGACGATGTTGCAGAATCAGTTTGTAATTGCTAGCGATTACATTGCACGACGGTTTGGGAATCCGTATCATAAACGTACGAATTTCGTCCGATTGACAGTTTATTAAATCGAAGCTTGAAAGGAAGGTTCTTAGTTTTGGCAAAATCGAGTAGTTTTTTCCGTTCCATGCGCACTTTAGGCGAAAAATCCTCGCTAAGGCTAACCGATGTGTTTTTTAGCTTCGGACTTCGAAGTAAAAGTTCTTGCTTCGTCTTAAAAGACGCAAATTTCACTATTATTGGCCTGTTCGCTGATTACTGTAAGCCCCCAGCCTATGAGCACGCTCCACAGCGGATGGTTCGAGAACATAACCGAGGCTTTCACGACACAGTGTTACCACATTTTGTTCAGAAGCGGACCATGACTCATTCTCGGAATCTGGGATACCATAAAAAATTAAGTTCGACCGCCGCGACTGATTTTCAAGACTATCTTGCTGTAAGGCAAGATCTGACACTTGCTGTGATAATTCTTTAGTGGCGGCGTCAACAGCACGCAGGTCCTCCTTTAGCGTTTTGATAATGATTAAATCGTTTTCCATAGCCCGTATTTTTGACGATAATGATTCTAGTTTATCATCCATCGTCTGCTGTTTGGCTTGAACACTTCTCAGCTCCTGTAAGAGCTTTGACTGTCCCTGTTCAAGTTTAGGCAGAACCGACACAGATTTCATTATTTCTGCAATTTGATCTTCAAGCTTGGTAGGACCTGGGTTACTTTCGACATCTCCCGAAGCAAGAAGCAGTAGTTTGATAGTAGACAACGCTTGGACACAATTGATAGCTTCATCAAGTACGCGGGTACACAGGCGTTTTACACTGTTGGGGCATGGCACCGACAAGAGAAACGGGTCTGAAGAACGACACGTGGTATTATGTCGTAAAGGACAAACCTGTAGCAGAAGCAAACGTGAGCATGCTGGATGCATGTCGGCGCCTAGCCCCGTCGGTGATTCGATGTGCCGCCCCTTTTGTGCGGTCGGATTCAACGATGATGTGCTTGGTTGCCAGACGATGTTTTCAAAGATGGTTGTGCTTGACGGCCAGTGTTCGCCCGAGAGCGAAACTGTCGGCGGAGCGCAGACAGCGGGGCACGTTTCTTCCTCGGTGACAGAGGCGTATCCAGGGCTGTTGGCTGCGCTGGTTCCAAATAGAAGTGCCGAAACCTGTAGCAGAAGCAAACGTGAGCATGCTGGATGCATGTCGGCGCCTAGCTGGCCTAGCCCCGTCGGTGATTCGATGTGCCGCCCCTTTTGTGCGGTCGGATTCAACGATGATGTGCTTGGTTGCCAGACGATGTTTTCAAAGATGGTTGTGCTTGACGGCCAGTGTTCGCCCGAGAGCGAAACTGTCGGCGGAGCGCAGACAGCGGGGCACGTTTCTTCCTCGGTGACAGAGGCGTATCCAGGGCTGTTGGCTGCGCTGGTTCCAAACAGAAGTGCCGAAACCTGTAGCAGAAGCAAACGTGAGCATGCTGGATGCATGTCGGCGCCTAGCCCCCCAAAAAAGTGTCCAGAAAAGCTAACCAGGCACTACGGTACCCCAGAAGAAATCTTGCAAGCGCTTCGTCAGAAATAAAAACATTAGCTTACAAAACACTGGTGAGACCTGTCCATGAATACGCAAAAGTAGTGTGGGATCCATATACAGTAGCTAACTCGTCCAAACAAGCCCAGCGGCTTGATTCCAGGTTTATCTTTAACCAGTGTTGGACAAAATACTCGATAAAAGTATTTAAGTTAAGTTACTAAATACCGGCTTCATAAAGTATTTAAAATACTACTAAAGTTACTTTCACTGTAAAGTATCTTGAGTAGAGTACAAATACTTAGAAATGTATTTCAGTTACTTTTGAAGATACTTCCGTATTGCTAACGACAATTATGCAGCTATGCAAATCTGGGTTACCAGAATGGTTTATTAGCACGCAACAACACAAAACGGAAGAAAAACGTATCGTAGGGCTATTTTATGCAGTCAGACTATGAAGAGCAAAATATTGTCACGAATGATAAATGATGAGGCGGCGAATAACTGAAGAAATTAAACGTTTAATGGGGCGAACTTGTTCCCAAAACAAAATAGAGAAAGGCTAGCGTCGCAGGCGTCAATGTCGGCGAAACAGCAGGACCGACCGCTGGGACGAGACTGACTCCGGACCGCCACTCGGAGCACCTTTTGTACCCCCGTAGGTTTCTGGAACATTCGGCGTAGAAAGTTCGGCGCGTAGAACATTCGTAAGTCGATCAGACGACAAAATTCTCGAACTTACCAGAATTTCAAGTTGAAAGAACAAATAAAAGAGTAGTCCGCTTTTTGGTATCGAACCCGGAGCCTCCGCGCGAGAGCCAAGCGCGGTAACCATTCGGCCACGCGCTCGCTGGGCAACGCGCGTGGCAATATCACTGATAGATGTTACAAAATATTTCTACGACAACAAGAAAGGGATCGCTTTAGCTATTGGGGAGGAAATCAGACCGTGGTGCCCCAAGCGGTTAACTTTAGAACTAGGTGGTGTTCGAGGCGGGGCTTAGGCCGCACGTCCGGGAGCTTCCTGGCTCGTGACGACGACCATTCCCCGAAGTGAAGAACCCAGGGGTCCAGTGGAGGTGGGAGAATTGGTAACGTAACGAACGGTTTAATTACATGGTAGCGATACAGTCGTCAAATCCAAGAGAACAAATGGAGCTCTCACGCCCCGCCTTATATAGGGGTCCGTTTTCTCCCTCTCTCTCCGCCAGGGCAGCAGGTGCGACAGCCACGTGCTTTGCAGCTGGGTCCGGCGCGACGTAGACAGAAATGAGTCATAGCCAAGGTTCTCCGCAGTTAGGCCAGGCCTCTCTCCCCTTCCGGAGCGCACGAACCCACACGCACACACACACACGTCCCGTTGACGTCACGGACGCGTTGAGACACGTTTTGGGCAGCCTTCGACAGGTGGGCGTCAGTCCTGAACACGTCGGGACTCGTTTTGGGACTCGTTTCCGCAGCGTTGAAACTCGGAAGAAGGTTGCCGAAGGTTCCATTCTTAACAGCCCCTCCGGGGCCAGGGAAACCTCGAATGGCCGGTGGTACAATCGCTGGCCTGAAGAGGTGGGCTTGGAGTAGGCCTTGAGAAGACGCTGCAAGCACCAAACAAACTCCCAAACCTCTCACAACGGAGGCATCAGCGGAAACGTCCCCCACAACACCACGCCACACCGCAGTCAAACGCTCGGAATTCGCCAAAGACCCGCCAGACTGGATTACGGATTACCAAAATTTGGTACAATTTCGGGTATCGAGACCCCCTGTCGCCAAAAAAACTCACTTTTCCAACGAGGTCACTAAGAACAAAATACAAAAGACAAAAACTCTTCGCAATTTGTGAGGTCAATTTGGGGTTTCAACGAAGTGCCCCCACTTAGATCCTCATTCCCGTGGATGACGAAAACCTCTGAGATCAACCCTACTGTTTTGGTGATATCAGAAAAATCTGCTCAACCCATCGGCATTGCCGTTAAATTTGCCTTTCCTTTTTCTTACGCTGAAGTCATAGTGATCGATTTTCACGTGATTTCTAGACGTGAAAATACGGTCCTTATAGCGCCGATAAAACAATCCGCCTTTTTCATGCCCCGTCACATTGGTCCTAGCAATCTCCTGAGCTGTATCGCGAAACCCTGACACACTAGGGTCGCTCTTCTGCTCGACTCTGTCTACTCGTAGCAGAGGACCAAAGTTACGCGACGCCGGAGCTACGAGAGATCTTTCACTGATCCCGTCTTCCTCCGCCTTTTTCGCCGGCGCGTTGGGACGGCGTACGCTTTCTAGTGCTACGAGGTCAGGCTGTTCTACAACCTGGTCCCTCTCATCCCGGTTTTCTGCCTCCAACTCTGGGAGTGCTTGCTCCCCGTCAGCTGCCTCTGGCTCTGGATCCCTCGTCAACAAAGGGGCGACCTGACGCGATTTGGACCTCGTACATGACTGAACTAGCCCTTCTCCCAGTTGTTGACCCCTTTCGCGCAGCAGGAAATCTGACCGGTTAGAAAACAAATAAGGATACTCCAACGGGACTGTTTGCGAGACAGCCGCCTCTGTCACTAGCTCTCCGAACGGGCCAGTTACCCTTACTGTCGCCATAGGCAGACAGACACTGTGCTTTTCAAGCAGCTGCTTGATCCACACTACCTTTCCCGTAAAATCGGAGGGCGTTACATACGACGGATGGACAACGTCCATCGTCGCTGCACTGTCACGAAGCACCCTGCACGGCTTTCCGTTTACCTGGAGCTCGTGAAGATAGGGACGAAGGAGCTTCAGGTCCTCGTCACGTCCGTTCACGCACGAGAACACAACCCGCGGTTTCTTACATCTGGCCGCTGTGTGTCCCGGCTCCTGACAGTTGTAGCACAGGAACGGCTTCCTTGCCTCGAACTGCCCTGTTGGGCTTTTCCGCGCCTCGTCTCCGTTCGAGTGTTCTGCGCTCTTTTCTGGGACCTTTTGTCCTGCTTCGGGCTTCTCGGGCCCGTTTTCTCGCGAGCCGTTACCCTGTCGGAAGGTCTTGCGCTGATCGCTTCGGCCGGATTCGCTTTCCTCTCCGCTCAGCTTTCTACGCGTTGCGTACTCTTCGGCTAGCTCAGCGGCCCTTTCGACAGAGTCGACTCCCACCCTGTCCTGCACCCAGAGCTTGACTGACTGCGGAATGCTACGAAAGAACTGTTCGAGGCACACACACTCGACTACCTTGTCTCGGCTTTCGTACACTTCCTCGCTCTTCAACCATTCTATCAGGTTGGTTTTAAGCCCGTACGCGAATTCCGAGTAGCCCTCGCTGCTCTTTTTGGATGCGTTTCTAAACCTTTGACGGAACGCCTCGGCAGAAAGGCGGTACCGCTTCAAAAGGCTGGACTTCACCTTGTCGTAGTCGTCCGCGTCTCCAGCACTAAGGCGCGCGACAACCTCTGCAGCCTCACAGGGCAACAGAGTCAAAAGCCGCTGCGGCCACGTTTCTGGGGCGAAGCTCAACTTCTCACATGTCCTCTCAAAGTTAACTAAGAATAGGCCCACGTCTTCCCCAACTTTAAACGGCTGCATGAGCTTCTTCATTTGATACGACTCGGTCTCACTTGCTCGTACCGGAGCCCCAACTCTACTGTTCTGCGAGTTTAATCGCTGTTGTTCAATTTCGAGCTCTAGCCTTTTCAGCGCTCGCTCCTCTGTCGCCGCAGCCTGCGCTCGTTCCTCTCTCGCTGCAGCCAGTTCCCGCTCTCGTTCCTCTCTTGCTGCAGCCTGTTCCTCTTTCGCTGCAGCCTGTTCTCGCTCTCGTTCCTCTCTAGCTGCAGCCTGTTCCTCTTTCGCTGCAGCCTGTTCTCGCTCTCGTTCCTCTCTAGCTGCAGCCTCGCTCTTAGCGTTCTGAAGCAGTTCCCACGCAATTTTAATTTCCTCTGCTTCCGCGCTCTCTGAAATCGCTTTACTGATCTCAGATTTCTTCATCTTTTGCTCCACCTCCACACCCAATTCTTCACATAAACAGAGTAAATCTGTTCTCAGTAACCTCATCAGATCCATGATCGCTGCTCTTTAGCTTTGGCTTTGCAATAAAACTTGTCGCGAGGTTGTACACAAAACCTAGCGCACGAGTCAAACACTAAGGATTCCCAGCAGTTCAAAATTAATTACCCATAATCTGAAGCCTGGCGAATCTCAAAGCAAAGTCCAAACGCTCACCCGCAGATGTAGCACGATGTCGCATGGTCCGATCCCAACCGCTGCCAACCAGTTGTTCGAGGCGGGGCTTAGGCCGCACGTCCGGGAGCTTCCTGGCTCGTGACGACGACCATTCCCCGAAGTGAAGAACCCAGGGGTCCAGTGGAGGTGGGAGAATTGGTAACGTAACGAACGGTTTAATTACATGGTAGCGATACAGTCGTCAAATCCAAGAGAACAAATGGAGCTCTCACGCCCCGCCTTATATAGGGGTCCGTTTTCTCCCTCTCTCTCCGCCAGGGCAGCAGGTGCGACAGCCACGTGCTTTGCAGCTGGGTCCGGCGCGACGTAGACAGAAATGAGTCATAGCCAAGGTTCTCCGCAGTTAGGCCAGGCCTCTCTCCCCTTCCGGAGCGCACGAACCCACACGCACACACACACACGTCCCGTTGACGTCACGGACGCGTTGAGACACGTTTTGGGCAGCCTTCGACAGGTGGGCGTCAGTCCTGAACACGTCGGGACTCGTTTTGGGACTCGTTTCCGCAGCGTTGAAACTCGGAAGAAGGTTGCCGAAGGTTCCATTCTTAACAGCCGATAACAAATACAATAGCTCAGCGCACGGCTGACTTAACCGAACGTGGCGTCAGCGTTCGGCTGGAGTTCGTGTTCTCCGGTGAGGGGGAGGAGGGGCTCTTTTGTTACCACTCCGGCCTGCATGAACAATGCAGCATTTACGGTTCCCAGCTCAGCACAAAAGCCCAAGTGGGTCAAGCTCGCATCCTCTGACGACTGCTTTCGGGGGAGATCCGGCACTTAACGTCACTTCACTAATTGTTGGTATTTTTTCATCAAACTGTGCCCCGCGCTCTATTAAAAAAGATGACACGAACATGCCCACAAGGCCTGTGGGCATGTGCACAGGCCTTGTGTTGGGTAAACACCGAGGTGTGGGATGACAAACGGGTCAGAGCGCTTCGCCAATAGTGACATCGCTGAATATCACATCCTGCGGCGCACCTTGGACGCTTCGTTTAACTACAATCCACATCCCCTATACGGGGAGTCACTATAAACGAACTTGGGGCACGGATATGAGTGAATGGATAACAAAAAGAACCCACATAATAGCCACGGCAGTGGTCGCACCTTCTTCAAGCAGGTTGCGTCCAGAAAAGCACTCAACGTTCGGGGACACTTTGTTAGCATTTTGAGAGGTCATCCAGCTCCTAGTTCGTTTCCTGTACTGTTCTCTGCTTATCAATGTTCGTTTACAGACAGCGTTCGCGAGAGCAATAAGTGCCTGACTGACAACACAAAAAAAAAAACCTTGACATTTTGCCTTAGCGGGGTCAAATATACAAAAAGCAAAACAACAAAGTCTACTTTTTTGTGTGTGTCCACATTTCATTTTCTTCTATTTGTTATTTTCTTGACACTCAAGTCTACATTGTTCTCGCAGGTCGTTTCCCGGTCTGCTTGCACCTCAGGATGGCATCTTTACTTCCGTAAAACCACACCTTTTGTTTGAGGATTTTTTTGGGGGAAACTGTATAGAAACTAAAGGTACCTTTGGGAAAGCGAGGGGAGAACCTTCATTGTACGAACTTTGGGCTGAAATATGAGTCACAGTCGGCAAAAAAGCGATACTTTCACGAGCTCAGTTAAAGTCACCATAGCTAATCGGAGCTAGCAACAGGATTCGGTTGCACCAAAAGAATGTTCACGTTTGCTCGTGCCACGCCCACGCCACTTCATACCGAAAAGCTCGGAAAATGGCGGAATGTCAAAAATGTATTTAGATAATGAGTACAAGATACTCGGAATTGTAATTAAAATAGAATATTAAATACTCTCCATCAAAGGTATTTGCAAGATACCAAGATACTCCAAAAAGTATTTAAGATACAGTATCTTGAGTCGAGTATTTGAGATAGGCACAAGTCTGTCTTTAACACATATAATCGTAACCATTCCCCCACCGAACTCTGTAGACTTGCTGAACTTCCTTCTCTTGAATTAAGAACAAAGTGTGACCGCCTGAAATTCATTTTTTTTTATCATTCATGGTCTAGTCAAGATAGACAAAAATAATTATATGGACGTACGCCTCAGTGAATGTACGAGACATCGTCCTAGCATGCACATCAGGGAACCATCTGTCAAAAATGAATGTTTTAAATTTACTTTCTTTCCTAGGGCAATAAAGGAATGGAACCAATTCCCTAATTCCATCGTCTCTATGACACATGTCTGATTTTGTTAAAAATATAAAGAGTATAGTGCTTGATAATGTGTCGTGACTTTGCGTTTTGAATGTATTTCTTTTGCTTTTTTATTTCTCCGGGTGAATCACTTTTTTGAAGTGTCAGTGCATGATTGTGCTTTTACGTCTGGTATGTATTACCACTCCTGTAAAGGCCCTGTAAGGGGCCGACAGTATCAATAAATAAATAAACTCACGCAGTAAAGTACAGCCTCAACGGAAAAAGAGTAGCACAAGTGACCGACGACCGGAGTGGCAAAATCGCGACACACGGCGCTATTGTTCCCGAGCGCGCTGATAGCGAGAGTGCCAATCACGTTCCATGTCTCAACGCGGGGGTGGCCGACAGAAAGCAGCCCATCCAAAGCCCGCCATTTCGAAAGCTATCTTATCCCTCAATTTTCTGCCGGCCACCCCTGCGTCGAGACATTGAACGTGACTGGCACTCTCGCTATCAGCGCGCTCGGGAGCAATAGCGCCGTGTGTCACGATTTTGCCGCTCCGGTCGTCGGTCACTTGTGCTACTCTTTTTCCGTTGCAGCTGTACGCCCGCGGGTGTGTGGCAAAGTTGATAGGCTTTGCAAGTGAACTCAAGGGCGTACCTTGCGCATGAGAACGCCAAAACAATATGTCGAAACAGAGTAAGGATGAAAAAGGGCCCCGCTAATAAATGGGATAAATGAAAAACGCGCTGGCAAGGCAACCGAGCACGCGCTATTTTTTTTTTTAATTTTAACTGAGGGGATACAGGTGAGTGTATTTGACGGGTAGTTACATGCACGAGGCGCGTAAATAGCAGACCTCGCATGTGGACAGTCGCAGGTAGTATTCGACGTTTATAAAATGTGTACGAAGTAAACGAAGCTGCTGGTTTGGCAAAACGATCGGTAATGCTAAAGATTACCGAAAAGTCCTGGTTTTGCGCGCGTTGTGGTGTCTTTTATTTGCCTAACTCAAGTGGAGCCGAGTCTGCAAATGCACTTCGTTCAAGATACTAAAACGTTTTGGCAGAGCGTACGCTGTGGATTGCGAGACTTGCGGGCGCGTACCCAATCCATGCTCAAAGCGACGGTTCGAGCTCCCGCTAGCAAGGCAGTTCTTGCCTACGAAACTCTATTTACACGCAGGGAGAGATGGATTCTATCGTGTGCCTGCTCTCAGCTCTTGCTGCAATAAACGGGTAAACAAAATATATTTTTGCAGTGCATGCCGATGCCCTAAAATATTCAAAACTACATTGGCGTTTTTTTTTTTTTTTTTAATCGTCCGCATTTAGCGGAATCGGAGAAAGCTTGTCTTCACACCTGAGCGATTCCAAGTCTGCTCGAGCTATTATATTTGCCGATCGAGACGTCTTCCCGTGCATTATAACTCCAATAAATGTGCACAAACGCTAGTTTCTTCACGTTAAAAAACAAAGCAGTCTTCATATTAAAGAAAAGAAAAGAGAACTTCTCTAGTCCGCCGTGTGCAATAACCAACAGGTACGACCTGGCACGCAGGAGCGCGCCGCCGCCTACGCGCGCCTTCTGGGCCTCGCTCAGACATTTCTGCGGAGGGAGTGGCGCGGAAGGAGGGCAAGGGGGAGTGCCCTCGATGAAAAGGAGGAAAACGCTGGGAGAGGAGGCGGACTGAAGTGAGTGAGGGGGGGTACCCCCTTCCGCGGGAATTCTACAACTGAGGCAATCTGAAAAAAAAAAAAAAAAAAAAAAAAAAGGTTGCGTTTTGCTGAGAGTAGCGGGGAGTTCACGCGCATACGTTCAGGCCTCTTGCTCTGCGCCGCGGGCTGATTTGCTCACTAGGGAGGGGGGCGTTGCGGCGGTGAGATCGTATAGCGCTATTCTAGAGTTCCTGTGTAGGCTGCCTACAGGAGCCCGAGTTGCGCGTCTGTTTTCACGTGCCGCCGGGCCGCTATTCGCCGAGATCCGATGAGGAGCCAACTCAAATGCCGTGCAGGAAATTAGACGTTACGCGCGTCCCGCCGTACGTTTCCTTGCTTTTGACCGTGCCGCGCGCCTCGAACGCGCGGCGACGCTATTCGCCGAATTCAGTCACGGGAGGAGCAGACTCCGAATGCCACGCAGGAAAGCCGGCGCTACAGGGTTCAACCAACGAGCTTGAGTAAACTTAGAGCGGTAAACCAGCGGCCGAAAATGACCCCCCCCCCCCCCCGGTTGCCGCCATCTTGCCTGTTTGCCACATTAGTGATCACGTGACGTTAAGATGGCTGCGCCCAGAGCTGGGCCAGATCAGATTGGCCAGATCACGGTCAGCAGATGGGCCACCTGGGGTTGTTGTGTTCCTCTCAAATGGATCCGAGTTATTCCGGCGGATCAAGTCACGTGACAAGACAGATACAGCAATGCTGGACGCGGGTAGGTTTTTGAACGCAACGGGTACAAGACCTTTACCCAAGAACCGAGCCGAGCGAGCGGGTGCGAGCTGGTCGAGCGGGGCTGGCGCGGTGACCATAGAGTGTGCGGCGATGGCGGCAACGGCGGTGCGAGTCGCATTGAACCGCTATGATCTTGCTGTGGGAGAATGGTAAATTTCCATGTGTGCCATGTTTGGCTAGGCAGACGATGAACAAATAGGACCGGGTATGCACGTATCGCACAAGATCTGACCAGGTATGGCCACCGATCCGAGCGAATCGATCGTATATGTGAAACATCGCGTGGATCCGATCCGGGAAGGAATGCGTGAGAGCTCTGACGCATTCCTCCTCGGCTTCCACTCTCAGATACTCTATATGCCCTGCGTACCTTTCCTTAAAAGGTAACTGCAAAAAAAAAAAAAAAAAAAAGTTAACAGCCTAAATGGGACATGCACGTCAAAAAACAATTTTTCCGCGAAACAAAATTTTTTCACAGCAATATTTATTGCGTGAGACCGATTTTAGTTTGCGGCTATTTCGTCTGTTTTAAATCGCGCGCCACGAAGTTGGGATTTCGTGACGTCACTATCCCAATCGGCTGCTATACTTCTCATTGGCTAAGAGTTTGATTGACAGCTTAGATTTTGGTTGTTAAACCTTTGTTATATGTTGCAATTTCCTTTTGAGCGGCCTATTTTTACGTTTAAAGAATAACCCATGTGAGGAAAGTTACTATTCTTTACAAAAGGTTTACAAAACGGGCACTTCCGTTTGGATTCATACCATAACAAACAAAAGCTTCGCCATTCTTTCATGGCCGCCGAAGTCTCTGCTCCCTCCTGTCTTGCCTACCTCGACTAGTCGTTTCGCCGAAGTGATCAGTGTTTCGTGCTGACCCAGGTGCTTGAGTGAGACTTCTTGAAGTGAAGTAGTGTGTGTTTAGCAGCTGTCGCAGGTGTTAGTGATAGGAAGCCACGCGGGGTTTTGGCTTTCATAGCGCGGTTCTTTCGTTTTCCTCTTTGCTTGCTTAGCGTGCTTTTTTTTTTTTGCTTGCTTGCTTGCGCGTGCAAATGCCGACTTTTCAGAGATGTCAGATGAGTGATCCCGACAGCGAGCCTTCCAGCAGCCATGTCGCCCCGAAAGGAATGCTATTTGGCTGGAGGCAGTGAAGCGTTCGCGTAGCAACAAACGTGTCCAGTTACGTTCTCGTCATATCGCTTCGGAGGCCGTCGAGATTCACACTGGGTGCATCGAACGTCCGCGACTAGACACACAAAATAAAAAAAAAGCACTGTGTTCACTACGTAAAATATGGTCTCAGTTCATGCATCTGTGGGCAGGTACGAAATCTTGCCCAAATTTATTCACACCGCACGATGAGCGCAACACGTCGCTGTGCAAATGCAGTCCAACAACACGAAGCATAAAAACGGCAGATTTAGGACAATTCGGAGTTCATTGTTCAATTAAAACGACGTAATTTTGTTGAAAACGCCCGCAGCTTCTTACTCACGATATGCGTCGGGAATCTTCCACATTTTGAAACAGAACGAAGGAAGATTTACTTTTAAAAAGGCTCGCTGCGTCCTCCCGGACCAGTTTGACTGGATCAGCTGACGACGACGAGACTGAACACTTTAAACATCAACACCACAATAACCAATTTGCGCTCCGTGTTAGCGTGGGTGTCTACTTCGAAGCACCGCACCACGCACACCACGAACGTTTCAGTTCTTTGTCGCATCGCCGTGTTGCACCAAACAGAACGAGATCGCCGAAGTCAACGCAGCGCTGTCGTGACCTTGGCTTGTGGTTGCGCACTCGTGGACCCTGTGACTCCCTTCGCTTTCAAAACCCACACGACGATTACGAATGATACTTTCCGTCTTCCGCGAACAGCACAGGGGCACTTCTCCGGTCACGTCTTCGCTATGAGCTCGCAGACCGCGCCGACCACAGTGAATAAGCATACAGTGGTCCCACTCAAGGCCCCTTCCGGTAATCGGGTGTTAGGCAGCGCCCCTCACCACATATCGCGAACTAAACACTTTTTATGTTTCTGATTTCTTGTTACAGAACGCCGTGTAAAAGTAATTGTTATAAAACAAAGGAATTACACCAGTATTGCTAATTTTTAAAAACATAAGAGGACCCAACTTTTTTCGGGAAGGAATAAATGAGTGCTTGACCGAAAACCGTTACACGGTTACCCAGGGTTACGACCAATGAGAGGAGTCGAGGCCATCGAGGCGCCGGGCGACGCGGCATGGGGGTGCTGCCAGGCTGCTGCGGAGATTGCGGAGTACACTTGCGTTTTTGGCGTTTAAATTAGAAGCATTCGAAGCTGATAATAAAGCACCCGCTGAGAAGCTGGTAAGTTGTATATTCAAATTTTTGTTATTGCAAATAGCATTGTGTTATATTTTATACTTCGCTTCTCTGAAAGTTGACGTTTCCGTGGCAAATATCGCTGAGGAACTCGCCGTTACACAGACTCGTATAGTGGTGAATTATAAACGTGTGTATATTCAGTTTTGTGAGGTGCTGATTTTCCTCCTTGCATCAATGAAGTTAGTGCCGGATCGTATTTCTATTCGGAATCATGAACAAAGTAACCGCGGCTTTGCACATGTAGAGAGAGGCTCGAAACTGATGCAGCCCAAACGAAACTGAAGAAATCGCTGAGCGTACTCCGGCGTCGCAATTTTCGATTTTAAATTTACTGATCGCGTTCATTTTAATGTGTTCTCAAGTAGTGCCCTTGAAATAAGGGCACCCAACTAGTGCAAACATATGTGATCGTTCTGGTAGGTACAAACCCTAGTTCAAATCGTGTTAGGAAAAAAAAATAATTCCTCGGTTAATTGCTGCGTTGAAAACGGCACCACGTCTCCTTGTCAATCGGTGTTCGGAAAAAATTAATTGTTCACATCAGCTAAAAAAAAAAATAAATAAAAAAATGCACATGGGTATGTTGCAGTTTAAACTCTCACATGTTCTGTTCTGTTCATGGTATTAGTCCGCACAAAACTAAAAAAGAATTTTATTAAGAAACCTTGTACGACTCGTCATATGCGCCATTTACTTGATCAGTAAAAGAGCTTCGAGCGCTCTAAAAAGCCTGTGCTTTATTTAAGCAACAGAACTTATGACACGGAGAACAGATGCTTTCAATTCTGTAGAATTTCTTAATTGCTGTAGATAATGCTGTGTGCATGCAGTTTTGAGTTTTATCGTATTGTTTACTTGTGCAGTACAAATATGATTTGATGTGCTCTATTTTTTATGCCTCTTGATGTCCTTGTGACCTGTCAAAATGTGTTGCACTAAGCTGTGTGTTCGATCATCGCGTTTCACACTTGCCCTAAAAGCTGCCATCCACAATAGTTCTGTCATAACATGCCAATACTCCGCAAAAAAAAAAAAAGTGTCGTCGGCTTTGTTTTATGTTTGTAAATTGACCAGCATTCGTGCAAACTTTGTTCTATGGCTGTATTATGTGCTATGTTTGTGACTCTTTTTGATTGAATTATACCATGCAGAGATCCAATAAACAGTCCCCTACGTGAAAAAATGCTTTCTTGTCTGAATGTGATCGCCAGGAAATGGTGTCCTGTCACCTGTGACGGGCGCTTCAAACTAAAGCAATATGCAACGCGAGGAACGGAAACCAAAATACTATGGGGGCCGCCATCTTTGAAAGCAAAACAATAAAACAGAAGCATAAAAAGTTGTTTAGTTCGCGATATGTGGTGAGGGGCGCTGCATGCAAAAATACTCTCAACACCATGTCTCCCGATTACCACAGGCTTATTCTACAGTGGGCAAACTGTATATGATAAACTGTGGCGCCGACCGCGCAGCCAGCGCAGCTTCTGGTTTAAAGTGCGTTGTTGCCAGATCTCACCGGAAGTCGAGACGCTGCGTCAGGAGAGTGAGGGGCGGGGCGTACTTCTCCTCCGAGGGGGTCGAAAGAGCGGGAGTTTCAAATGTGGAGAGGTTCTGACTCCGACTAAATTACGTCCTGTGGCGTAAATATTGCTAAAAAAAATATTTTTTTCGCGGAACATTTGTTTTGTGACATGCTTGTCCCAATTAGGTTGTTTTAAAAAACACTTTTTTTTCTTTGCAGTTACCCTTTAAAGGGGTACTCCGGCGATTTTTGGAGCTACCTCAACTAACTATATTTTCTCACTCCCCGGCCTTTACCCTTTCCGGTATGCTATTTAGTATCGGGAAATTCATAATAGTTATTGTGAAATCGGCAAATGAAAATGATGCAAAAACCAACATTCAAATATACCCGCACTTTTCAGTGCCGTGACGTCAGTGGCGGGCAGGCTTGCCAGTCGAGCAAGCAGTCTAAAAAATAGAATATGCCAATCATTAGTCCCGTGATGGAGCGCGGGGACTAGAGCGAGCTCCCAAAGCATTCATTTGACACTATGAAACTGCTTCGAATCAGTTGGGAACAAATTCTACAGTCCAAAAAGTGAACCCCTGCCTTCCACTGACGTCACTTTTTCGTTGTTGCCAGTAGAGACTTTCAGTTTAAAAAACACGGTGAGGACCAAAACAGTAAATTCAATAACTTCGTGAAAAAAAAATATTTTGACCTAATATTTGGGATACTATTTTAGCAATGTTGTTTGACGAGTTTAGCAAAATTTCAAGCAAATCGGGGACCATGAAAAAATCGCCGGAGTACCCCTTTAAGAGCCATGAACATTCCGCTGGTCGAGTGCAGAGAGAATGTAGAACTTTCATGCGAGAGATCCACGCGATGTTTGACATGTATACGATCGATTCTCTCCGATCGGTGCCACCTGGTCAGATCTTGTGCGATACGAGCTTACGCGGCCGCGGTTCAATTCGACTTGCACCGCCGTTGCCGCCGTCGCCGCGCCAGCCGCGCTTGACCAGCTCGCACCTGCTCGCTCGGCTCGGTCCCCATCCTGGCGGACGTGTTCCCAAATTTACTCTATCTCACTCTTGGGTAAAGGACTTGTACCCGTTGTGTTCGAAAACCTACCTGCGTCCAGCATTGCTGTATCTCTCTTGTCACGTGACTTGATCCGCCGGAATAACTCGGATCCATTTGAGAGGAACACAACCCCAGGTGGCCCATCTGCTGACCGTGATCTGGCCAATCTGATCTGGCCCAGCTCTGGGCGCAGCCATCTTAATGTCACGTGATCACTAATGTGGCAAACAGGTAAGATGGCGGCAACCGGGGGTGGAGGGGGGCCATTTCCGCTGCCGGCCGTGGGTTCCGGTTTACCGCTCCAAGGTAATACTCAAGCTCGTTGGGTTGAACGCGCAACTCTGGCAACCGTAGAAAGCTTATAGCTCCCAGTTGCACCTTATCCCAGCTGAGCGGGGAGGACCGCCACTGTCATTCATTCGCCCGGTGAAATGCATGGGTTCGAAATCCAAATTTTGCTCTTTTCCCTTTATTTCGCTGGCTCCGTTTTCATCTCAGTAGTTACCTGATCGGTGGACCGAGGGTGCTGACAGACGCGACGACGAGTACAGACTCGGCGTAAAGCTGCGAAGGATGGCGATCCCCTCATCGCATGTGACAAGTGCGGGCGATGGCCATTTCTCCTATCAGAGACTGAGTTTAAGAGCACCGAAGAGGCCGAAGATGGCAGTTTTATCTGCAGCCTCTGCAGAGTCATTGAGGAGTTAGACACACGCCATCATGACGAAATGGACAAATTAGAACAGCGCATCAACGAAAGGGTCAGACGTCTGGAAGACGCAGTCGGCGCGGGCAAGCGAGTTGTCGATGATTGGGAGCGCACTCTCACGACTGGTATATTGGAGCCGATACATCGACTCCAGGCGCTTTAAAATACGCCGGAATGCCCCGGTGATACGAATGAACAGAACTTAGCCCTGCTGGAAGCGCAAGCAACTCCAACCAAGCCTAACGTGGTTGAAGCTGGTCACCGTCAGGACGACGTGTATCAGATGCTGAACGGGAGTACACCCATTGCAGCAAAGGAAGACAGTATAGCTGTCAGATGCAAAGAAAAGCAAGCACCGCTCGAGACTGTAGACGACGAAGTAGGGAGTGCACACCCTCTTAAAGCGCAAGAGTTCGCTCGAAGCGTAAACGAACGGCTTCAACGGCTAGAAGACGAAGCCACAGTGGACCGGTTGCATGCGCTACAGAAAATCCGCCTTCTTCGAGATACGGGAGCAGAACTTGAACTTCGTGTGCGGAACCTCGAGCAAGCCGCGAGGTGCCCTAGCAATGAGATAGAGCTGCACCAGTCTGCACAGACAACAGGCGACGGGACAGACAATTGTGCGGACGAGAAGGAAAATGAACATCAGGATGGCCGTTCTGATTTCGGCCAGAATACCCAGAATGACAGCGAAAGGGAGACAGCAATCACTGAGACAGAGTGTAATATAAACTCGATTCGAGGAGTCCTACCGAACACTACGGCGTTCACAGAAGCGGTGAGCAGGTCAGGTCGGGAGAGTCATGCGCCCGTTATCGCAGAGACGAAGATGAAGTGCTTAAAGCCGGCAAGTAAAGACCTGGGTAACATCCGACCATCGCCGGGCGTTCTACGGGAAGTCATTATCTCCGGTGATGGCAATGTTGGACGTATTGCTCGTGCTCTCATCGATGAGGTCCGAGCTTCCCAAAGGTTGGAGTTCATAATGAACAGGGAAGCCACGATAGGGACACTGCACGAAATGATCGAAACATGCGAGGAAAAGACTAGAAACGTGTCACGTATGTACAGGGTGTTACAAAAAAAAATTACAGGGTTTTTTTTACCGCAAAAATAAACTAGGCATCTCCGAACGCTCACTCTCCGCCCAAGGGTAGCGCTAGAGGTCACAACCAGATGCCAAAGTTTCAGCCCGATCCGATAAGTTATTCAAAAGTTATAAGTGATTTTCTGAAAATTCCAATGGGAAAATGGAGCCCAGTTTTGCTCGTTTACAGTTTCTGGTGCCATAGAGCCCCATGTATTCGAAAACTCCGTCGGCCGCCATTTTCCCATTGGAATTTTCAAAAATCACTTATAAATTTTGATTAAGGTATCGGATCGGGCTGAAACTTTGGCATCCGGTTGTGACCTCTAGCGCTACCTTTGGGCGGAGAATGAGTGTTCGGCGATGCCTAGTTTATTTTTGCGGCAAATAGAACCGTGTAAAATTGTTTTTTGTGACACCCTGTACTACTAGGGTGCCTTCATGTGCACTTCGCATAGGGTGATGCCAACTGCCTGTTTCCCTTTCCCACACCCTCTTCCACCGCCATTTTGTTCCTCTCATTGTTTCCCTGTTTGCCGGAAAGTGGCCTTTTTGTCCGTCGGTAATCCCATCCGAGGGGGAAGATGCTAATCCTCCCTCCGTGGGTTCCACAACGCTGCTCCGAACTTGTGAGATAAGGTGCTTGTTTCCGGGAGGGTTATAAGCCCCACGGATTATCGCCGAGAACCAAAATGGCTGCTGGTTTGTCGGCGAGTGGTATTACAAAGGGTGGCATCACCCTAGCAAAGCGCACATGAAGGCTCCCTAGGTAGTACATATTACACGTGGGGATGAATGACGTTATGAGGGGTGAGCAACCGGACGCAATAGCACAGCGTCTGAGGTTAAAGTGGTCCAAACGCAAAGCGTCACGGGCCATTTGTTCGGTGCCAGAGATTTACGGACAAGGAAAAGGTATACATGCTACCGCTATGCTACTGAACGCCAAACTGAAGCAGCTTTGTAAAAGCATTAGAGCAAGGTTCATTGACCTTAGCCGAGAACGGACAAGCAGTGGGGCCATGCAAACTGACGGTCTACGCTCCCGCGAAGAAGGTGCTCGGATGGTAGCAGAGCGGCTGGGTGCAGTGGCAGTTCGTCTTTTTATGTCTGAGAAGAAGGGACAAAAACAGCGGCCAGTTCGGAAACAACATGGGGCAATATGGGACGCATCCAGCAGCGGTGCGCACGCAAGGAACACCCGCCAAGCGGGTAACTCCCAACCACCCAGTGCAGGTTGCGGGACACCCCCCTGGTGGAGCACACCTCGCCCTAATGACACCCCTGAGAGCAGAGGAGACAGGGCGCCGACCGGTGCTCCACATCACATGTCCGGTGTACGCCCAGCGACATCAGAAGGAGCATCCTCCACAGGCGCCCTCTCTTCACGCGGTAGGGGTACCCCAGGGCCTAATGCAACCGACTGGACATCTTCAAGGACAAATGTCTGGAATACTACTGCTGAGGGCAGGCAGTCAGGAAGAGTGGTTTTCTCCGGCGCCGACTGCGAACCCGACCTTGACTGTGCGCAGCCAAGTGCCAAACGACTGGTTCGCTGGAGCTGGCGAACTTCGGGAACACTGTGGTCTGCCAGCAGCTGAATGCTTTGCAACAGCGAAGGGTATTTTGACCAAGAACCTTGCACGGCCACCAAGACACCGGCGGAATAGACCCTTCCCGAAAGTCAGTCTACCCACCCTGTGGAGAGCCTAACCCGACGCTCTGATGGCGGCACTACACAGCTTCTCAAAACCAGAAAATGCGAACGTCTTCGAAAGCATAGAGAAGAAAGGGGAAGAGGTGTTGGTCCTTTTACGTCACCCTCGACTCGCGAAATCGAGGGTGCTTGATTTAGCCGAACACGATCTCCTATAACCGCCATTAGAGCGGCAATATTGGGGCTATTGGTACTGCCACAAGGTGACTCTGACTTTTGAAGAGTGACTATTGACATTCCTTTTTTCATTATGAATGGTGCAAGATGTCAACGGAAATGGAATGAAGTGTATGAAGCACTCTGCGAACTAGACTTTTCTTTGTTTGGAGTAGCCGAGACACACTAGTGCGATGCTGAAGAAACCCCAGTAAACCCCTCTTGGTGCTGGACTGGGTGCAATAAGGTGGAGCAAATGTCAAGCGTGGCTTAGGACATCTGAAACGTGCCGAGAACATGTATGGGTAATAGGAAAGGTGGGAAATATACCGACGGCTGAATGCGTCCTCTACCTTTCCGCAGTGAATAACAGGCACGAGGAAAACGGGACCCTACTCAGGTGCGTTCGGCGTGATATCTGGAGCTTGGACCCAAGCTTGTCCGTGCTACTCATGGGCGACTTCAACGGCCACCTGGTCGAAATTGATGGTCGTGAGGACGACAATGGGCGAATGTCAAGACAAATGTCGGAAGAGTGAATGATGGATATCTTAAACCCGAGAGAGGGGTGTGTGGGACAACACACATGGATGGTGCGGGACCGAAGGACATGTATCGACTACGCGCTGTTTCCTCGTCAGTCTGGCAGGTAGACTTCAAAAAATCTTTGTTGATGAAGGTGGAGAGTGGAGTGTGGGCAGTGACCACAATGTGATCATACTTAACTTTGGTTCGATCCAACGAAACCGAACCTGGCCTTATCGGAAAGTAACCTTTCAGTTACGTGAATGCGATATCGAGGTAGTATGTGGGAACTTTGAAGAAAGTGATACCCGTATAAATGCCCTCACGTATGAAGAATATGCCGGTGAGCTTAAGCAGGCTATTGCTACACATTCGGTAGTGAGAGGCACACCAGGGAAAAGGTGGCTTGTTCCGTGGTGGGACGATGAAATCCGGAGGGTCATCCAACGTAGGCAGGACGCTAACCGCGGACATCGCCGGGTGATAAGGACGCCTGGAAAAGCGCCAGAAATACTGCGATGGTGGGAGCAGTACCAGGCACTCAAGGCGAAAACCCACGATATTCTCGAAGAGAAAGGGCATGCGCATGACTGCAAAAAGATGGCAGATATCAGGAAAGGTGGAAGAAAGGCTGGACAGAGGTTTTGGCGCTATATTGGCACTCTAAACGAAAAAGACAGAACTCCCCACCTGATGGATGCTGAAAACAAAGGTGAGGTACAAAATCCGAAGAAGCTCTTGGATGAACACCTCTCCACCTTGTTCGGCATGACACAGGAGGGCAACGAGCCGGACAACATGCCAACCGGGAGTCTATTTGTCAAAGATAGTTCGCTGTCTACATCCACAGATGACAGCCAAGCACTAGTCGGACGAGTACTGGTCGACTGCGCACTGGCGCGGTTAAATGGCAGCACTGTACAGTGCCTGGATGGAATATCGGCCAAAGTACTGAAAGGCCTAGGCCCTGACGCACCGGAGCAATTGACGCACCTCTTCAGTCGTATATTCTGCGGGGATGACCATGTTCCCAGTGACTGGAAGCACGGTCGAGTTACCTTTATCCCAAAGAAAGGAGGCAACAAGCAGCTGCTGCGTGCCGCCCACTTACCGTCACGGCAGTGGCCTACAGATTGTTCGCGACTCTCATCAACTGGCGCATCGCACACTGGGCTGAGGAAGCCGGCGTGCTTACAGAGCTACAGAACGGCTTTCGAGTTAGCCGTCGACTGGATGACAATCTGTTTGTTCTGACCCAATGCATAGAGATTGCACGAGCGACGCAGCGAACACTATGTATGCTCATATTTACACACACTACAGCGCACACTGCAAAAGTACACTCACACCGTACACTCACTTTTTACACACGAAAAAGAAAGGAAAATTCAAACGAACCGCGCTGACTGACTACTCGTTTTTATATACTTTGTCTTCTACGTCTGGAGCTACCAAAATTCCAAAGTGGGCACGGCAGCCTTAGCGCAAGCATGGCGCTAAATCCGCTGCTGTTTTTTGTGCAGTGCGTGCTGTTGCTGCATATCCCGGTATCATCGATGGCTGCTCGTGAGCCAGCACCGGTCCCATTCGTCCTGCCTTCATCGTCTGAGTTCATCACTGACCTTCAACTGACGTCATCAATAGCGACCAATCCAACTTCATCTACAGTGGCGACACCGGACATAAAAGAGAGGACCAGGCAATGTCTCGACAGTGGGCACGGCAGCCTTAGCGCAAGCATGGCGCTAAATCCGCTGCTGTTTTTTGTGCAGTGCGTGCTGTTGCTGCATATCCCGGTATCATCGGTGGCTGCTCGTGAGCCAGCACCGGTCCCATTCGTCCTGCCTTCATCGTCTGAGTTCATCACCGACCTTCAACTGACGTCATCAACAGCGACCAATCCAACTTCATCTACAGTGGCGACACCGGACATAAAAGAGAGGACCAGGCAACGTCTCGACAGTGGGCACGGCAGCCTTAGCGCAAGCATGGCGCTAAATACGCTGTTGTTTTTTGTGCAGTGCGTGCTGTTGCTGCATATCCCGGTATCATCGATGGCTGCTCGTGAGCCAGCACCGGTCCCATTCGTCCTGCCTTCATCGTCTGAGTTCATCACCGACCTTCAACTGACGTCATCAACAGCGATCAATCCAACTTCATCTACAGTGGCGACACCGGACATAAAAGAGAGGACCAGGCAACGTCTCGACAGTGGGCACGGCAGCCTTAGCGCAAGCATGGCGCTAAATACGCTGCTGTTTTTTGTGCAGGTTGGTAGACCCTCTTCTATGGGTAAAAGCGACTATCTATGTCTATTCGTTCTGCCGTGCCCCAAAACTTGTCTTGAGTGCATTGTTGAAATGTTAGACACGGTTTGTCTTTTATTGCAACTATGTGGCGACGTGGAACAGAATCCCGGACCGACCGTCCAAGAGATGTTGGCTCAAGTTCTTGAAAATCTGACCCAGATGACGAGGGAGCTATCAGCTATAAAAGAAAATCAGAAACCTGCAGAGAATCAGGTTCAGCAGTTAATTGAAAAGTTGGCTTCCGTAGAGGCGAAAATGTCTGTTTTGGAAGCGACTGCAAATCAGTTCCCCGCCCATCAGCACAAGATATCCTCACTTGAAAACCTAGTCGCAAAAATGGATTACAGAATTGATGATCTAGAAAACAGGAGTCGACGCAACAACATTATCATTTACGGCGTTCCTGAGGCAGCCGATGAGACAGCAGAATCCCTCCAGAGTCAAGTCGTGAATGGCATATTTGGTGAAAAGCTCGGGGTATCTATTACAAGTACAGAAAGACTGCATCGCATTGGTAAACGAACGGATCATAGACCGAGGCCTGTTATAGTGAAACTTTTCAATTTTTCCGAGAAAACGCTTATATTTAAGAACTGCCGAAAACTGAAGGGCTCGTCAATATCCGTCTCTGAGGATTTTTCAGAAAGAGTATGCGGCATTCGTAACAACTTGTGGAACAGTGCTGCCGAAAACCGAGCGAGGGGTGATAAAGTCAATCTAGTGTGCGATAAGCTCAAAATAAACAACACGCTTTGTGACTGGGATTTTGAAAGGCAAACTAGGGTTACAATGAATCAGCGGTTTTCAGAACAAATCAACTGACAGTCAAAGCGAAAGTCTGATGATGCTATAAAACTTATTAACCTAAATGCAAGAAGTGTCAAAAATAAAACTGTCGACTTAGAACATGTATTGCTCTCACATAAACCACATATCATGATCATTACAGAAACGTGGCTAACTGATAACATAATGGATTCGGAAGTAGTTCCACCGGGATATAAAATGATACGGAAAGACCGGGAGACACGGGGTGGGGACGTGGCAATAATCTTAAAGGAAGATATACGTTTTGATCGCATGCCTGATATGGACGGGGTAGAAATCTTGTGGGTTCGTGTTAGTATTTATTCTACTTCCGTTATCGTTGGTGCTTTTTATCGTCCACCTGGCAACGACAATTCCTTTGATGACATTAATCAGTATCTGTTAACAAACGTACACTCAAGTTCAAGGATTATCTTAGCTGGAGATTTTAATCTCCCTAATATCAAGTGGGAGAGCACGCAGTCATCCTGCAGTATCTCACAGGCGTTGATTGAGTTAGCATTATTCCATAATCTCGTTCAGATAGTAAACGCACCAACGAGGGTGTCAGATAGTAGGGATTCCATTCTTGACTTAGTTTTTCTTTCTCAGAATTTGGTGGAAAGAGTGAAGGATGTTGATATTTTAGGAGGCATTTCGGACCATAAAATGGTATATCTTACATTATCAGCTACAAAACTGTTAAAAAAGAACGACAAAAAAAAGAATACTATGACTTTTCTAGGGCAGATGATACTGATATTATTGATTCCTTGTCTTTTTCGTTTTCTGAGTTCTCAAGCTCATCTCTCATGTCAGAACCAGATGTCAATTTCCTATGGAACTTTTTTCGAAGGCTTGTTATAGAGTGCACTAATATATTCGTGCCGAAAAGGGAGAAGGTCTTGAATAAACAGAACCCATGGATAACCAGAGAGATTATTCAGTTGCGCCGTAGGCTTTCTAGGCTAAGAAAACGAAAGCGAGATGCGATCCTCATTCACAACATAAATAGGGAACTGAAAGAAAAAATCATAGAAGCAAAATATAGGTATTTTAACGTAACTTTGACTGATTTCCTCCAAGCTTCACCTGAGAAGTTTTGGCGCTTCTTGTCGCCGACGAGGCATAATGTGAATGAAGTTACTGTTAACGGCCAGAGCATTGATGACCCTCTTTCAATGGCTAGTGCATTCAATGATTATTTCAAGTCTGTTTTTACCGTAGATGATGGGCTAGGACATGTTTTCGAGCCGGCAGCCGACTACACTCAAAACAGAAATTCCTTACCTAATATCGTTATATCGGAAGAGGGCATCTTAAATATCCTTTTGAATATCAATGTTAAAAAGGCACAAGGCCCGGACTGTATTCCTAATGAATTTTTGAAAAGATACGCCGAGTGGTGTGCTAAATACTCGGTTGTCATATTTCCATGTTCATTAAGTACCGCCACTGTCCCTGCGGGGTTGAAAGTTGCCAAAGTAATACCGGTACCTAAATTGGTTGACTCTAAAATTATTTCCAATTATCGATCTGTTTCTCTTTTGAGCACGTGTAGTAAAATTCTAGAACATGTGGTGTTCAAGCACGTATCGTCCTGCCTTGACTCTAACCATTTTTTTTTACCAGCATTCAGCATGGAGTTCATAAGAAAGTGTCTACAACTACGCAACTAGTTGAAGTTGTTCACGAGTTCGCCTCAGTAATTAACAAACGGGGACAGATAGACGTAATTTATTTAGACTTTTCGAAAGCTTTCGATCGCGTATCCCACATAAGGCTGTTAAACAAGCTGAGCACAATTTTAAACAACAATCAAATATTAAACTGGATCCAAGATTATGTGTCTCAACGGCGACAATATGTGCAGTTGAACTCCGCACGCTCTTCATTTGTTCATGTCTCTTCGGGTGTCCCACAGGGATCAGTGCTAGGACCATTATTGTTTTTAATATTCATTAATGATATTCAGACCGGAGTTCCTGCCAAGTTGCGACTGTTTGCAGACGATTGTATTCTTTTTCATGAAATTAAGAGTTCCACTGACTATGAAATACTACATTCTTCTTTAGAAAAAATTCATATGTGGTGCAATGATTGGCAAATGTCACTTAATCTTACTAAAACTGTGTGCATGTCTGTCACTCGAAAAACGAATCCTATTTACTTTAACTATGCAGTCGGCAGTCATAATCTACCTAGAGTGTCCTTTTATAAGTACCTCGGTGTCACTGTAACGTCTGACTTGAGTTGGAATATGCATATTGGCCAAATTATCGCAAGGGCGATAAATAAACTTAGATTTTTGCGCAGAAATTTCAAACATGGGTCAAGTGATACTAAGTTGTTGTTATATAAAACGTTTATTAGGCCAATTCTAGAGTACGCTAGCAGTGTGTGGGACCCGCACACGACTTGTAGCATAGCTAATTTAGAGAGTGTTCAGAGACTTGCAGTGCGATTTGTTTTTAATATGTATTCTTCTTATGTGTCCCCCACATACTTGTGTGCTAGAGCAGGACTCCAAACGTTACAGGAAAGAAGGAAACAAAATCGTCTGAAATTGCTTTATTTAATTGTTAGCAATGAGCTGGGAATAGACAAGAGTCAATACATTGAATATTTCTGCCCTAGAGTATCCAGATATTCACATCAGAAGACACTTAAACCATATAATTATAAAAATGATTCATTTAAATATTCCTTCTTTCCTAGAACAGTAATAGACTGGAACAACCTGCCACCCAATGTCGTTAATGCAGCCACCTATTCTGACTTTTGCGACGTTTTGTGTAAATGAGTGCACCATGAAATATTTGTATCTATGTGTTTTCCACTCCTGCTACGACCTCGAAAGAGGTTAGCAGTATGAATAAACAAACAAAATCACGCGCACCAATCTTCTAGACGCCAAGAATTTTTTTTTTTTTTTCCGACAGGTTCAAAGATGATGTACTAGTACAGGTTTCATAATTCCTGACGATGTGTTCGGCTTCAATAATTTCTCTAGTTAATTGACTACTGTGCCTACCTAAAATTGTACAACATGGCAGGTGAACCTCGCACCCACAATCACGGCAGTGTATGCCCAGGTGGACAGAGTTAGCTCTGGTGCTATTGTTTTTGTGTTCACGGAGCCTATCATTAAGGCGTCGTTCAGTCTGCCCTATGTACATTTTCCAGCACGAAAGGGAATACACCACTTCCTCTGCGCATTCGACCAAGCTATTCTGATGTTTCTTCGTACAGCTACCGTTCGGTGGGAATAAGGTGAGTTCACATGTTTGCACAGGTTGGCAAACTTATTAGGAGCAGAGAAGACGACGTCGATGTGGGGTTTATTAGCGATTTCTTGATGCCATGGGAGAACCTGTGTATGTAGGGCAGAACGACTGGTCTTGTGGTTCTATCTCTGGCTCTTTGTGTGACAGATATTCCTCTGGTTTTCAGGATATCCGGCAGATGTTAATCTTGAAATTTGCTCATCAAAGCTTACTGAGATGGAGTGCTCGCAAGATTTTTGAAGAGAGTTGCTAAGACATAATTTTACAATACCTATTTTTACTAGCTTAGAATGTGCTGAATTGAAAGGAAGAATCGGTTTTTTACCCCTTGGCTCATATGTCCAGCATATATGATCGTGTCGGAAATGAAGCCTGAGATCTAAGAACCGGATAGATTTTATTCCGGAAGCTCATGAGTAATATCCAATGGTTCCAGGTAGTTTTTGAAATTTAGGAGAGCGCTGGCCACAGCGGTTGGAAAATTGCTGTCCTCGACGTGAAGAATGATTAAATAATCGTCAACGTACCGAAATACTCTGGCAACTCTGGGGGAGTCAAGGCAATTGTTCAATAGTCTGTCTTGATGGACGAGGTAGAGATAACTTAGAACTGGAGCTTATACACGACCCAGTGCAAATACCTTTCTTCTGTAGGTAAGTTTTTAGAGCGCAGCTCTTAGGCGCCCGTTTCCGGCTTGAGCGGCGTCGCCGTCAGCGTCGCCCTCGGCGTAACCGCCCGGTGCATTATGACGGACTGATGACGTCACTGATGATGTCATTAGTGACGGCGACGATGACGTAATCAGTTATGATGACGTCATCAGTGACGATGACGATGACTGATGACGTCACCAGTGAAGATGACATCATCAGGGACTGATGACGTCATCAATGATGATGACGATGACGTCACTGGTGACGTCATCGTCATCACCACGCGACCTCACAAGGGTCACGTGACCCCGGTGACGGTCACGTGACCCCCGTGAGGTTACGTGACCCCCGTGAGGTCACGTGACCCCCGTGAGGTCACGTGACCCCTCGTGAGGCGACGGCGACGCCGCTCGGAGGGAGGAGTAGCAGACAGGATGAGGAGGTGAGGAGGAGGGGTATACCCTCTCTTCAGTACCTTTCCCTCCTCCTCCTCCTCAAGAGCTGCGCTCTACTTCGGTGTTACAGGGAGTTGTAAACGGCTTTCATTTTTTCTTCCCAGGTAATAAAGGTCGAGTGTAGGTAGACCGAGACTAGATCTAGAAAATTGTCTTCGGAAATACCCGCAGAAGTTTTGAAGTCGATGTTACCGAAAGAGTCAATACTCTCTTCTACACGTCGCAAAAGGCAGTCCTGAGCTAGTTCGTAATGTAGGTATTTTATGTCAATGGAAAAAGCTTCCAGGTGACTATAACTTTGCTGTGTCGGGAATGCGATGACCTCGTTGGAACTCCTAATTAAGAAAGGGTCGTCAATAGTAAGAAGATTTAGTTTTTCTTTGAGAAACGGGGCGAGTGATTTCTGCCGAGTTCAACATATTGAGGTATTTAGCGCACAAGGTAGAGAGAAGAAGGACTTCTTCTCTCTACCTTGTGCGCTAAATACCTCAATATGTTAGACTACCAACTAGCCCAAATGTAAACGTTTCTGCCAAGTTCTTTTTTCGGATACGATGACTCTGAAGGGGCAACCGGGTTTATGGGTCTTGGCACTGAAAAATACGCTGAGGCTTAGCAGTTGCGATTTTGGCAGTTCCAGACGTAGAATGAGACAAAGTATATAGAAACAAGTTGTCAGCCAGCGCGTAATTCGTTTGAATTTTCATTTCTTTTTCGTGTGTAAAGAGTGAATGTACGGTGTGAATGTACTTTTGCAGTGTGCGCTGTAGTGTGTGTAAATATGAGCCACCAGCTCTCCCAAGCTGCTATGTTAACTAGTATATGCTGTTTCTTGGATATTGCCAAAGCCTATGACTGTTTCCCTCATTACATGCTGCTCGACAGGCTACGACACATGAACATGCCTGGAGCATGGGTGAGTCCAATCCACCGACTATATGATGGCAATCGTGTAACAGCATCCTTCAATGGCGTGAAATTAAGCGAAGCGAAGTTGAAGTTGAAATCAGAAGAAATCAAGCGAAGTTGAAGTTGGAAAGGGATTAAGGCAGGGCTGTCTATTGTTGCCAACGCTTTATATGCTGTATGCATCTCGCATGGAAAGGGTACTGCAAGACACTGGCCTCGGTTTCTCCCTGGTGCACCGTCCACATGGTGATGTAGTGTCATGGCGATTACCCGGACTTGCCTATGCTGACGCTCTAGTGCTGATGTCGGACAGTGTGGAGGACATGAGGCGATTGCTGGTCGCATGTGAGACAGAAGCAAACCAACTCCGACTACGCTTCAATACCGACAAATCAGCCACAGTAATTGTTTGTCTTGCGGAAAAGGTAGCCTGCGATCACTCACTTCAGGGTACAGCAATCCCTGTGCAAGCCAACTACAGATACCTCGGGGTGACACTTTCGACTACGGAGGAGTATCTGGCCGAATACCATCAGTGCCTCAAGACATCTTCAGTACGAAAGAGTAATGTACTGCGAAGGCGGAGCCTCTGGAGCTACGAGCATTATGCTGTCACCCGAGAACTTTGGAAGGCTGTTGCTATGCCCGGTATGACATTCGGAAACGCCGTCATCTGCGTTCCCAGCGAGGTCCGCGAATACCTTGAACGGCGTCAAAGGGCGGTCGGACGTCAGGCATTGGGGTGCTACAGACAGGTAGCGAACGACCTTGTGGAAGGCGACCTCGGCTGGTCTTCATTTGAGGCGAAAAGCAAGCTGAAATATTTCACGCGTCTCAGGTGCATGGATGGAGACCGCTGGGCTAGGCGTCTCTTCATCTACCCGGTGTCCCAAGTAGTGGCCAGGCTCTTTAAATCGACCGCAAATTTCGGTTTCTTAACCTATCGCGCTTCGATTTTGTGCAGCGTTGCCCACAGATGGTGCATTAGTTTTGTGAAATTTGCAAAGAGCGAACTTATCTGAGGAAAAAGTAAAGACAAAAAAAAAAGGCTTAGCTCCTATAGAAACGCAGCGAAGCCACCGGTCTTCAAACAATACGGCGCCGTTTCGCACGGGAGACAAGAGATGGCGCAAGCGGGCGCGACGCCAACTCCCGCCAACGAAAGAGCATACGGCGCCGAGAGCCGGCGTCTTTAGCAGACGATCTTTTGCACCTTTGCATTTAACTGCATTATAATCATAACCTTAAAATGCAAGCCTTTCACCCTTGTTAGTGTTAGACTGGTGGCAGCTGATAAAACCCGTTTGCTCTACTGACATCTAAACCCTGGTTAGCTGAATTGGAAGAGCGCTCCACAGGAAATGGGGAGGTCTCGGGTTCGATATATCCGGACCAGGCGGATTTTTTCGGTCGCGCACCAGTCACCTAGCTGTGTTTGGAGATTTGTGTTTGTCCTTTGTCCCTCTTGTTCCCCTACCCCAGGGATTATTTTCGTCATTAGTAAGTTATGTCGTTTTCGCTTAGGATTGTGATATTAATATAACCCTTGTGGTTCAGAACCAATGAAACAGTGGCAATTGGCCACCTTGAGAACTGTGATGTAGTTACGAACCTAAATTGAGGTCGTTTTTAAGGACACCTTCATTTGATGATGTTATTCGTTCGGCCAAGTTTGCCGGCGAAACGACTGAAATGATGCCGGGGAAGGATTACCGATGTCTACGGCCGTACTGGACCTACCCGCTGATACTAGCTTCCATAAAAATAATCTAGTGAAGAGACTAATGGATGGATGCACACTGAAAAAGCTAGTCGACTGACCTGACTAACAATGTGCCTAATCGCAGAGAACAGATGCACTCGCAAGTTTAACGCTCGTTGATCAGGTATTTGAGGACGCCAACTGTTTTGTGAAAATTGCGGACCGGGAAATCCCCCTGCAATGACGCATGGAATGCAAAAGCAAGTGATATTGTCTCCATCGGTTTCTTCAAAGAAATTAAGCACTCGAGAGATGTTTTGATGGTCCATCCTAGGCCGAGTAGGAAATTGTTTCAACTGCCTTGCGAAACTATTCAACTGCCTTTCAACCTTGCAAAAGTATTCATTTTCACAATGTTGATATTAGGAAACCTTTTGTTATACGGACATTTCTTTACAATGTAGTGAGAATATGGGATAAGGGGCAAACCGGTCAATTGAAGTCTGACGTCTCTTCCGCATAATTTGCGAAATGAAATTAAATGACGCAAGAGAATTCTAGCAAGCCTTGCTCGAGTCAAATGACATGCACCACTTTATGAGTTTGAGTAGACAGATATTTATTTGTTTTAACAGATCCGCCTTTTACTTTTACCGGCATCGACAGTAAATCGGACATCGAGAACGCTGCACGCATGTGATTGCCATGCAGACGGCTTCATATCGGCGTCACATACTACGTGCCTCAGGCGCTTTTGTCAGGCACTCACAAGCTGTCTTTGACGCGTCTTTCACCCGAGGAGCCCAACTCTTTGTGTCTAAATAAATATTTTGAATTATTAAATTGAATGACTGCCGACATGAGACCGAGCACAATGTATAGTTCCTTAAATTCACAAATAAACAGATCAAGCGAATATTTAGAGGGCGAAAATGATTGCCCCATATAATCGAGAGCAACTGTTTTGGTTTCGTTACGAAAGCAGAGCACGATGCTCTCAAGAAACCTACAGAGTGACTCCTTGCGCTGAATATATTTCCTTTAAGATCATAAATGCGTGCTCATAAATATACCTTGGGTTTCTTAGTGCGCCACTCTCACTTAAAGGGATTGTCCGGTGAAAACCGGAAGTTCTTAAGATTTCGTGATGGTTACCTGGTGGGAGCCTAATGATTAACATAGGCCATTTTTATTCCATTAAACGACACCCCAATTTAGTGTAATCAACGACGGATAATTGAACGAAACTCCATGCCGAATTTCGCAAGTATCAACGGCTGCACTCCCATGCCTGACGTGACGTCACACCAGTCTTGCAATTGTCATATCCTATGCCTCATTCCTACGTGGGAACACAGTGCTCCCGACGCACCGCAGCATTCCATATTACTCGCCACTGTAAATGTCGCGGAAAAGTGTGGAGCGTGACAACCGCACAACGAAAATACCCTTTCATTCTAAAAAAAAAAAAAAAAAAAATCTCGCGCAGGAGCGAGGGTGAACCACGTCGTACCGCTCACGCGGAGGACAAAATTCGAAGTGCACTTCAGTTGGGCGCGTTCTTTGCCTGATGTTACCTCAGAAACTCCGCTTCCCTGAAGGTGGAAGAGGAAAACGCCGTTTATGCACGCTTGGGTTAAAATACAATTACTCCTCCAGGGAAGCACACAAAATTCAGATTTGTCGTGGAAGATGCTCCTACAGCCATTGACAATGAGGTCTAAATGTTTTCATGAATACGAAATTTGAGCGGATATTCCCTTTAAGACGGCAGTCTCACGACGGTCATATTGGACAAGCCATTAGTGCAACCACTAGTTGGGGGCACCCATCCGTGTGGCCTGAAAACTGGCTCGTGGCACTGATGTTCCTAATCGTTCTTAATTTCCTCCTTTCTGCTGCTCGCCCGTTCAGATTCAGCACTCAGAGCGTGCTCTCGCTGACGCATGTTCCAGCACACGTGCCAGTGGTGCTAGCTGTGCCCAGTTCGCCCAGAAGCTAGCTCATCTTAGCCAGAGCCATATATGTAGAGTGTTTGGTCATTCTTTGGGAAGTATAGGAGACAAATGAGGAGGCGCCATTGGCCGAAAGTGTGCTGGGCGTGTTCCAGGGCGTCTTCACAAAATCGGATGCGGCCAACCAGAAGCCAGAAATAATACCTTGCGGTGGCCGCGAGAAACCAAATTAATGAGCGCGTCGGAGTAACTCTCTGCGACTGAAAATATTGTGCACGTGATGTTTCGATCACAGTCATCAAAGATCATGGTGGAAAAGCGCGACTAGCGGGACGATCGACATAATTCGTACGCCAGGCACCGAAGGGACAGAGTTCGAGAGGCAAGTTCGTTTCTTAGAACTTTCTGCATGATCATAATCGAAACATCACGTGCACCCTATTTTCAAACATGAAGGGTTACTACATTTAACTCTTAGGCGCTTATTAAAACCATATACCTATGATAAAACTGTTTCTCGCTACCACCGCTTGGGGATTTTGTTCGGCTTCTGGTTGGCCAAGTGATCATACCTAGCCCTCTTTCTGAGTCTGGTGCACGCCCTGGCTCTGCCCACGCCTCCCATAACCAAACTCTTTCTATACACGACTCTGATCTACCCGAGCTGGGTAAACTTTGTTCTTTGATACTGGCTTTGTTTCGCGCTGTAAGGTTAGCAAAGCGATTTCGTTAGAGGCTCACAAGCCAGTAGTTATCGTTTTAACTATATAAGAATTTAAAAAAAAAACACATATTCAATCAATCAGTGAAGAATGTTATCAAACGATAAAGAACATATATAGGACATTCCTTGTCAGCATTTTGTGAAAGAGCTTTGCACGACATAAGCGTTTAAATTAATTTCCACTGTAAGTCAGAGCGCAGCCGACATAACAAGTCAATGAGGCAAATCAAGCAGAGCCAAAAAACGCTACGTCACGGCGCTCGACGTTTTTTGGACTGGTCTGGCAACCTCGAACCGAAGAAGTGAGCGGCACATCGGGCTCCCGTTTCGATCGCTGAATGTCGCGGTTCCTGGTCTCGGAACCCCATCCAGAGCTCTACAGAGGTCTCTAACAACGTCCGACACCCCTGGATAACACTTTCGGCACAAACAAGTTCGTATTGTCTCAACTGCGACCAAACGTTCACTACTGCTGCGCTAGGCCTAAGCGCCCAGGCCAGCGAGACCGGCTCGCCGCTCGCCGCACGCCACCGGCCGCGGCAGCTGCCGCGCGCCCTCCCAACAACATGGACGCAGCATCATCCGACCGGGAATGGAAATTCCAATCCTCGACGCCTCGCCAAGCCCATGCGACTACTCTCGTCTCGTGAAATTCAAGACTAGCATCGACCTCAGTTCCTACATCCCCAGCCATGTGTCCCAAGCTCTGAGTACCGCCGCCTGGCTGGTGAAAGCTGAATACCACGATGTCATCATAAAGATACGCCCCGTTTAAAACGTGATCGCGGTCGACTCCTACCGTCAGTCGACCACAGCCAAACTCCAAAACGTTCAGCAAATCGTGCTCCACGGAAAAACGTATGGCACCACGTCGCACGTGGCACATGATCCTAACAACTCTTGAGGTGTAATCCACGGCATTACGCAAGACTACACTGACGAAGACATCAATAATCTCCTCCTAGTACAAGCTAAGAAGATTATCCAATTTCGACGACTGGGAGCCTGGAGGGTCCCCACCTGCCTCGATACGCGATCTTCACCCTCCCACCCTACCGCATTTACCCACCAAGAGTCCGCACTCCACAGTGCAAGCACTGTTTTCGCTTCGGCCCAAAAGCTGATGTATGCCCCCACAAACAAGCTCACTGCTTCTGCAAACACTGCGGCTAACGTTTCCCACCAACGCCAGACAATAAAATCCCAGAACAGGAATGCATACTCTGCTGTCTAAACTGCGGAGCCGACCACAGTGCAACGACGCCAACCTGCCCCACTCTCCAAGCGGATCACCAGGAATGAATTCAACGCAGCCGAAACCCACGCCAGGGGTAGCCGACGCAACCCCTCCCTCCAGCAACGACAACGCTCCCTCGCCTTGCCTGGAAACCCGCAATCGTTTCTCGGAACTCGCCAATGAGTCTTCTATCATCAGGCCCAGCAAGCCTCTCACAAATCCCGCAATACAAGACAGAGCCCCCCAAAGCACCGGGCCCGATCCTACACACCGCAAGGCCGACAACGACACAAGCCGGAACCCTCCTCAGATGCCCAACCAGAGCAACAAACACAGCAGCCAGCACCTCGACGTACTTCGCCTCAACCGAATCGACCCTCCCCTCCCTAGGCCCCTCGACCGTCACTAACCCGGACCAACACCGAAACACCACCCTTCACTGCATGGGCGTTCCAACCGAGGGGGCAAGGGGGGCGCTTCCCCCCCCCCCCAGTTCTCAGAGTGGGGGGGGGGCAAGGCATGTGTTTTGCCCCCCCCCCCCTGAAATAGCCACCGCTGGGCAGGGCAAACACTGGCCGGCGACGCCCAAGGAATATCAAGGGAACCGCCCCCCGGCCCTGAGGGGGGGGGGGTGTCTTGTTTGCCCCCCCCCCCCCCCACTCAAAAGCAAGTTGGTACGCCACTGCTTCACTGGACAGGTGAGTGGCTCAGTGTATCCTCTCCCCGTCCTTCCCCCACCCACATTATCACCCCCCCCCCCCCCAGAACCACCCCTCCTACGCCCTGCAACGCTCCCGCCCCCGGAGTACAATACAAATGACATATGGTATCCCCCATACGAAAAATCATCATGGACTTGATACCCACACCCACAACACCAACTGCTCAGCATCAGCCGCTTATTGCACAAGAAATCAGCCGCCAACTAGCCGAGGCGACAGACTGCCTCCCCCGCAAACGCGCACAAACCACACCAGAAAAAATGCACTTGGACAATCATGAATAGCCACCACACAGCAACAGATTATCCCACGAGATAGCAGTGGAACTGTCGCGGCTTCCGGAAGAAAAAAGCTATTTTCACCCAATACAGTCTCCATCATGAGTGTCCCCCGGATATCATCCTCCTCCAAGAGACAAATGGCATTTTCTCTGTCCCTGGCTACGATCATTACAGTCAGCCATCCATCCCCAACAAATCATCCCAGCATCATCCTGCTCCTCAAGCGCCGGGCATGAGTGTAACGTATGTGCGCAAGCACCACCCTACGATCCAATACGACAATACATGGGTAAATTACTTCCAAAATGTAATCTAATTACAATTACAATTACAATTACTTTGCTTCGAAAGTAGTTTGCAATTAGCAGTAGCAGTAATTGCAGTAGCAGTAATTGCGATTGCAATTACTGCTACGTGAGAAGTAATTAATTACAATTACAAATTACTTTTAAAAAGTAATGCAATTACTTTACAATTACTTATTTCTGAGAGCGACCCGACTTAGGCCATATAACTTTAAACCTGTTGTATAGAATGCAAAGTATTTGTTCATTCCTTACTCCAATATTCACGTATTGTGCTTTCTTTTTATGAATTTCGTTAAATTCATGATAGAACTTGACAGTATGGGGCAATGAAGTACTACGTTCTTATATTTTAATAAATAATAATGAATTAGTTCATGTGCTGAAAGACACCAGATCGCTAAAAAAATTGGGTTGACAGACTTTTGTTAGCCAGGCAAATAAAAATGTGACAATTATTTATATTGCAATATTTTACGAGTGTTCATATAAAAATAAAATCTACATGCGCTAAAACGACCACATTCACATACAAACATCATGGTATTGTAAATTATTTACACTGAGTTTAAATTATAATGACTCAGAAATATATAAGTACCGAATCGGGGCTCCCGAATCATTGGTGAAAATATTCTCAGGTGCGAGGTCAGTCTCCAAAGTGCTATGCAAATAATATCCGAAGTAAAACCAACACGAAATAAACTTGAAAATAATGCAAAGATAGGCATATGCGAGAGTTCTGAAAGAGGAACGTAAAAAAACTGTCAGAAAAAAAAAAAAAAAACTTCATAGACGATTAAAATTCCCAACCTCGGCTGAAAGATGAAGCTCAATATTTTTTCTTTCAATAATACGGCATGTTTACGTTATTGTTTTCTTCTCGCAACGCAGACGACGCCACACGGCGCCGTTGAGATAGGCTCCAAAGAGAATTGTCTCTAAGCCCGCAGTGTAAGCAATAAAACAACAAACAATGCGACGCTATTTATGTTGTGCGTGAGTGGGAGCTTGTGTCTCTGCACAGTAAATTTCGTTCACCCTTAAAGGCGTAATGGCACTCAAAACAACCTTTTAACAACCTCATTTTCAACATGAAGGGTGTAAAAAGGGTGTCCCACAGGACTAAAACATCCGCTTTACACCTTTAAAATATAAAAGGGTGTAAGAAGGGTGTTAGGAGGGTGCAGGAAAGAGGTGAAGTAATGAAAGTACACCCCATGATGCCACTAGGGTGTAAGGGTGTTTGGAGTTTGGTTGTTGAAAACGGTGGAGAGCTGTTTCAGATCAATGCCGACCGCGGCCAACACTACGACCCGATGAAGCCAATAAATAAAAGTACTGTCATGGCGCTCGTCGTGTTTGTGAGTTTGCAATCACCGGTTAGACCAATCAGGCACAGTGATTCTTCCTGTACTTGTTTGATTTAGCCGGCAAGAGCAAACGCATGAAGTCGACGAGTGCCATGGCGCCATGACCTTTGGTTCTGCTTGATTGGTTCCGCGGGATCGTGGAGTTGTGTACCAGATAACCGGTACTGTGGGTTCACCCTGAGCTTAGGAATTCGGAGCACTCAGACCAGGCTGCTTTTTGAACATTATATTATATTCATAATGTTCGTCGGTGTGCTCGTTCACGATTGCAGTCGTTGCCTCGATTGATGGGCAGGCGATGAGCGGTCCCCTCGTTGGCTGCTGACTTGCAGGTGTCCCCAGCCGATCTCCTCTCCGTGTTCGGAAACCTCCTTTCGGAGGTTTTCCCGTATTCGACGCGTCCGCATCTCTCGTCCTTCGGTACTCGACTGTCCCTCTCTTCCCTTACATCCCCAGAAAGAGAAGGCCTCGTTGTTTTGCTCTCCCCCTTCCCCTGCTTTCTCTCCGGAGTCCCGGAGAGAACCTTTGGACTCCAAGCTGCGGTAGTTTGTCAGGAAACGCCACGAGGCGAGGGCGGCGAGACCAAGTCTCGAGAGCTCGATGGCTCCGCGCTGTTGTTCCGTGCGGGCACTTGTTGCCGACTGCACAGGTTGAATTTCCGCCGAATCTATTCGGCCCGGATGATTCTCACAGTCGGCTGTAGCCGGACTTAATATTGAACTGAGTATAGACATACTCGAAACCTGGAATGTCAACGTTACATGTATGCGGCGTTTCGCGGCCATAAGAGCTTGCCAGGATGACACACCTCTAAATGTACTCCAACGCGCCCTTTTACAAACATGCCTGCTTTTGCCCACACCAGGTGAGGGCACTGCGGATGCGCAGAAAACATATTCGCTCCAGGTAATTTTGTTTGTTTGTTTGTTTTGTTTTGTTTGTTTATTTATTTTTGACACAATTGTCAGGGAGGTTGGGACAAAAGGCGAAAACGAATCACCTGACTAGGTCCCAACCCCCGTTACAGCACTCAGCAGCAGGGCACAGAAAATGAATCAAAAACAGCATAAATAAAACAATATCTGAGAAGATAAAAATATGAAACACAAAAAATGTACAATCTATTTTGATGTGAACTATACTAGGAATACACACTAGGCACATTGAAGTATACCGTAAGGTATTTTTTGAAAAGAAACATGGACGCTATTGTTTGGGCTAATTCAAATACACAATAATTTCTGTTAAGAAGATCGGTTATCTGGTAGGATATTTTTTGTGTACCGTAATTAGTTCTTATTTTAGGTTTTGAAAACTGCTGGTGTCTCAAGTTGTAATTTGTTTGTTTGAATAAATATGTTTCGTAAAATATTGCAGGATTCGTGTTTATTTGAGTATGAACAGAAATTGCGACCTTTAGGCAAAAAAGATTGTCTAACGTTAATATTTGATGTTTAATAAAGCTAGGGGAAGTCGATTCAGTCCAAGGTAAATTATCAATTGACCTAACTGCGCGTTTTTGCAATGTAAATAATTGCTTAATATTACTTGCTGTAGTCGTCCCCCAGACCAATAAACAGTAATGCAGCCTCGAGTGAATCAGAGATATATACAGTTGTTTTTTTAACCAGGCTGGAAGAAGGTATTTTAACTTACAAATTAAACCAATTGATCTAGAAATATCCCTTCGGAGTTCGTTCACTTGACAAGTCCAGTATAGGTTTTCGTGAAAACGAACACCAAGAAATTTAAAGGATTCCACGCGTTCAATATTCGAGTTTTGAAAAGATATACTAATTTCGCTATTTATGGGCTTATTTTTTGCTCTAAAAATAATGTACTTAGTCTTTGCCGTATTCAGCTCTAACTGGTTTGAGCCTAACCACAAATGAAGTTGCTCCAGCCAATTATTTGTTTCTCTTTCTATGCTATCCAAACAGCTACCAGTAAAGAATACATTCGTATCATCTGCATATAAAATTATGTTAGGTGTTTGAGGGATGTTTACTATATCATTGATGTAAAGAAGGAAAAGTAATGGCCCGAGAATTGACCCCTGCGGCACACCGTATCGAATTTTTGCTAAAGGAGAGCGCATATCATTGAGGACGGTATATTGAAAACGTGAGGTCATGTAACTGCTTATCAAGTTTAGCGCACTGCCTCTTATTCCATACAGCGGTAGCTTTCGGAGTAGGATGTCGTGTTTTATAGAGTCAAAGGCCTTCCTGAAATCTAAAAAGACACCCAGAGTATAGCACTGATTTTCAATATTGTCTATGATTTTGTTTTTGATATTTAGCAGTGCCATTTCAGTTGATTTACCTTTTTGGAAACCGTACAGGTTATTTGTAATAATATTATATTTATTGCAAAAATCACTTAAACGTTTGTAAATAACGCGTTCCACTACTTTAGAAAAGACCGGAAGTACTGATATTGGTCTATAGTTATTCATATTATTCTGGGGACCACCTTTATGGATCACACAGAGTTTCGCTATTTTCATTTTTTCTGGAAAGATACCGGTACTTAAAATAAGGTTGCAGATATGCGAAAGCGGAGTAGATATGAAAGAGGAAACTGCTTTGATTGGCTTAGAACATAGCCCATCTTCTCCACAGGCACCGCTATTCCCTAAGGATTTAATGATAGTAGTTATTTCTAGTTCGCTGGTAGGTGCCAGAAATACTGAGTTATGTAAAGGGTATCCAACGTAAGACTCACACGTAGGCGTTCTCGCTGAGGACATAGTAGAAGAACCGGATTCTAGAAAGTGGGAATTAAATTTATCTACAAGAGACTGACCCGAGTAAGTAACCCGTTCGATTGTAAGTTCTTTTGGAGCATGTGCACGAGGCCTAGAAGCAAGTTCATTTACGGCTTGCCAGACTTTCCGCGGATTGTTATATATTGCATTAAACTTATTTTTGTAGTATTGAGCTTTAGCTTTCTTGATATCAGCGTTGAGCTTGTTCCTCACTTTCCTAAATTCCTGTAATATTGAGATATCTCTTGTCTTGACGAACTTATCAAATAATTTATTGCGCTCTTTTATACGCTTATATAACAGACATGAGATCCAAGGTTTTTTTTACTTTTTATATTTTTTAAGCTTTTGCCATGAAAATGACTCCTCATAACACTTTTGTAGGAGGTCCAAAAATATACCATATGATTTATTTGGTTCCGTTTCAGTTACTACCGACTCCCAGTTTATATTCGATACCCTAGAATGAAACAGCTCAATTGAACTATTATCAATTCTTCTAAATGTCTCAGCCGCATTATTAGAGCTCAATTTTGAATTTACTGGACCGACAATAAAACTAAATATCGGAAAATGATCACTTAAATCACAAGAAAAGAAAGCCTCGGTATGACAATTTGTAATACAGAGATCAATTAGCGTTTCTGTTTCCACCGTGATTCTAGTCGGCAATTTTATTACATTATCAGATCCATAGGACTGAACAATATCAAGTAGTTCAAGGGATCCACTCACGGGCGAGGTCATATCAGTATTAAAGTCACCTATTAAGATTATAGAAAGGTTGAGTGATGCAGCATATTCCATAACGTTCTCAATGAATTCAAAAAACTTCACCAACGACCCGGCGGAGGGTCTATAAGCAGTGACTATTACCAGGGAACGGCATTTAGCCACAAGTGCTTCGTAATCTGAGCATATTCCTGAGAATTCAGGCAATACTTCATAATGTAAGTTATCACGAAAATAAACAGAGACCCCTCCTCCCCTTTTATCACTTCGATATACTCCCTCACTAATATATCCTTTGAACCCGACAACGTCATCCCTGCTCGTAAACCAAGTTTCAGTGAACGCTAGTACATCAAAAGTAAAATTTAAAGAGTTCAGAAACATATCAACATCATCGTGTTTATTGCCAAGACTTCTAGCATTTAAGTGGAAAAATGAAAGCATATCTTTGTTATAGACAAGACATTCTTGAACAAGATGAGTAAACGATATTCGATCGTGATAAGTAGACGTTACGTCCATTAGAAAAGAAAAAAAAAATACATATCGCAACCCGCCGGCTTTTCACACAATCTTATCAAGGTCTGCCTCGCATTCAATCTTTATTACACGGTCACCCTGCTTTTTTCGTGCGAACAAGTTGCCATTTTTCTGCCAGACAAATTGATACTCTTTTTCTGCAGCCTTTTCTCTCAGCATCCAGAGAAGCTTCTTGTTCGTGGTGGTCAAGTTATCAAGAAACCAGACATCTGATCGGGTTTCTTTTAGGTATTTCCTTTTTTCTAGCTATTGATCTCGGGTCCTTCGTGATGCAAATCGAACCAGAATAGCTGGGTCTTTTTTTAATTTTTGCTGGGAGTCTGTGCAGATCTTCCACATCATTCTCAGCAAGTTTTGGAAGTTCTAATCTTTCTGCGAGATCATTTAATTTGTTCAGTAGGTTCTCATTTGCGCTTGGTGGCATTCCATGAATCTCAAGGTTCTGGCGTCTGGAGTACTGCTCTAGACTGTTTACTTGTTTTTTCAGTATGCAGATTTCTTCAGTATCTTGGGTTCCCTCAACTTTTTCCACTCGTATTCTCAAGTTAGTGATTTCTTTTGACTGCTCGTTTATTTTTTTCAGAACCAAATCGTACTGATTTGACATAAGCTGAACTGAAGTTTCAATCTGATCAAATGTGTCTTTGATCAACATAAGAGATTCTACTTTTGCCTTTATCGTCATGATTTCACTCAACTTTTTGTTGATAGCAGCTAATTCCTGCATAAGCTGTGGTTCCTTTTCGGGCTTCTGCGTTCCAGGGCTTTGAATGCCTCGGCTTTTCGCGGTAAGGCATGTTCGGCATTTCCATGCATTATTTTTGGAATTTCTATTTTTGCCCTTGGAAGCACTTTCACCGGAACATGTTCCCACATGGTACCCATATCCGCAGTCCGAACATGTTAAATACTTCGTAATTTCAGGTAGTGGTTCGTTACACAGTACACAAACCTCCGGAATCAGCACATCCGCGTTCGCCATTCAGCTCACGATTAAACAAGGAAAAGCACTTTCAGCAGCAGCCGCGTCAAGAATACGTGTGAGTAGATACACTTTGCTATCAATCAACACTAACCTGTAAAACGGTGAAGACAAGAATTAGCCTCCGAAAGGAAGCCTTGACGCCGCTGCTGCTGTGTGCGTTTGAAGAGTCTTCGCAGAGCCTTCTTCTTTTAAAGCTGTCTTGCGACGATATCCAAAAAAGCCAGGCCAATCGCAGGCTGGTATCGGCGGCACGGTGATAAAAGCGTCGATGAACAGCTTGATGGTATCAACGATGACAGGCAGTGCAATTGCACCAGCGGCCGTGAACTCTGTAAAACGGTGAAGACAAGAATTAGCCTCCGAAAGGAAGCCTTGACGCCGCTGCTGCTGTGTGCGTTTGAAGAGTCTTCGCAGAGCCTTCTTCCTTTAAAGCTGTCTTGCGACGATATCCAAAAAAGCCAGGCCAATCGCAGGCTGGTATCGGCGGCACGGTGATAAAAGCGTCGATGAACAGCTTGATGGTATCAACGATGACAGGCAGTGCAATTGCACCAGCGGCCGTGAACTCTGTAAAACGGTGAAGACAAGAATTAGCCTCCGAAAGGAAGCCTTGACGCCGCTGCTGCTGTGTGCGTTTTCTACGTTGTCCGCACATCCGCTCTGTGGACAGCAGCGCCATCGTAGCGGCGTGACGTTAGAGCCGCCATATGGTGTATGTATATAGCTCGAGTAATAAATAAAATAAACGAGTAATGCAAGTTCACTTAGTCATGATGTATACTTATAGGGTTGGGTGTGAATTTCCATGGCTGAAATGCCCCGTTCCTTGTTTGTGAGATAAAAAAAAATAAAGCCTAGGTCACTTCGATCTGTAGACTGGAGAAACCGCAGATTCATATTCACAACTTTTATACTTTAACGCTTCTTCTAGAACGAAACATGGGAATATTAACTTGTCAAAAGAATTGTATTTTTCGAAAACCGAATCGTTTATTACAAGATTAATTAAAGTCGAAATGATGTACCTGAAAACCAACAAACATTTCAGTATTATTGGCACCAAATATTTTTAGGTAACTAATAATTTTGAGTTTATTTATTTTATTTATCAATAAATAAAATAAATGAACTCGAAATGATTTACCTGAAAAACAACAGATGGTTGGCAGCAAATATTTCAAGGTAACTTTTCTAGAGCGTGCTGTTTTATAACACTTAAAAAGCTAGTAGAATCAATACCATAAACATATTGAAGTAACAGCAATATAGTTCAATAAAATAACACAAAGATGTATCTATTTGGAGTGTTACCACATAAATTTTCTAAAATCACTGAAAGGTTCAGGAACGCAAGGTGTTACCTCTGTGTTCAGGCGTTTAACTTTATGATTCGTTCTTCGGTGTAGTTATATCGGCAAATGTCGGAGAGATAATAGGATGTATATAATATTTAGAAATATCTCCCTATTATTTTGAAGACAACAGATATATCTCAAAATTCGGGGTTGTCCTTTGTATATTAGATTTGTTTCTATACTAAACAAAGCGATTTGTAGGCACTTCCCAACGATTTGATATAAGTTTTATGCGGAAAACAAAAATCGTTTGGATTGGTGATTACAGAGTGGTACAATCGCTTACATCGAAATGTTGTTACACTGCGCAGGCGAAAGCGTAAAACAGAAAATCCTGGATACAAGCCGTCGGCATAGTTACGAGTGTTATGCCACTTAAACAACGAAAAAGCAACATCTAAACCAGCAAAATTAAAATCGCTGTAAAACTACAAGTTTAAGTAGAATAGTGACACAGACAGTCATTTCTTTTACCTTTCTCTTTACCTTTAACTAAGCTCTAACTTAAATACCACATTAGAAACAAATTTGATGAAACGCAAAGCAAGATAAATGCATACGAGCCCCCACCTAAGATACCGGAACCGAAACCGCAAATAAGTCTTTTTAGACAGTGCAGGCATAAGCGGTAGCCAATCCCCGTTCGTATTAAAGATGGCTGCTTTCCGTTGTGGCCGGAACGGCAACCGGGGACACTTCCTTGTGTGGACGCAATTACAGGTGAGAATATTTCTGCAGCATGCTTGTAGAACAATCCTTATTTGTTCGGGAGTCCAGTAAGTGACTATTGATACCGCTTACACAGTATTCGACTTGCTTAACGCTTAAATGGGGTGGTAGCGAGTGTTATAACCGCCTGGCTGGCTTCGGCTTTCTCTTTTTAGCCAGAACCGCTAAAAGTACCTTCGAGTGACGATAGTGCTACTGATTGTTTTTTTTTTCGCGGTCTTGCCGGCGCCTCTTCTCTCGCGAACTGTCGAAACTAAACAATCTGGAAACATGATTGCTTCATCGGTGGGGAGCTTGAGCGGAGGTTTCTTGTTTTTGCGTCATAAGCTTAAGCATCCATCCGAATGTGTGTATCGCTCTCGCATCGTCGTTGTTTAACGATTTATTAACTTTCTCAGCACCAGTTCTTAAGTTGTCTTCGCTTGACGACAAATTCGGCGCAAAAACGAGGACAAGAGAGTAACAGAAACACGGCGACGTGTTTGTGTCCCTCTCTGGACCTCATCTTTTGCGCTGAATTTGCTTTCGTGAATTACCGACTAGCCCAATTATTAACCCTTGCCTTCGCTTCCAGCCATATAATGTTTGTAATTTTAATTTGAGGTTAAGGTTTTGTAGAAGCACGATATTTCTTGATCTGATGTGCGGGGCAAATGTTACGTTGCATACGTATGGCGAACTTTACATACCTCGTAATTTTTCGCGGAGTCGTGAATATGCGCCAGTCTCGTGTTTTCAACTTTTAGCATGTTAAATATTTGAAAAAACGAATAAAAAATCGAACAAGTACCTGGGCCTTGCTTTTACTGCTGTGATTGATATGAAGATATAAAGTATTAATTAGAAGATCTAGACCAGTTTATAGCACTAACCCAGTTAAAGGAATGCATTTCTTACCAGGAACTAACAGTAAACATTGTTTAAGGTGTTTTGCATTTAATATAACTGATCTTACATTTGTTTCCTTTTGGTATAGACCGATTCTCTATGCTGAAATGTGGTTGTTAGGATTGTTGTTTCAATCTCAGAAGTAAAAGTGCTTCTGTGGTGTTGAAGTTCTATGTTGGCGTCCGGAGCGCAACAATTATGGTTAAAAACCTGGGTGGCCCGTTTTGTGGCGCCTTTGGGGCCATTGCTTCATTTGTATTGTGGCATAAAACCCTAATATTCCTTTTTTATATCAGATGCGTTCCCGGCCAAGCAGAAACTGACGTCGATTATACGGATTCTTATGTAAGTACACTCAAGTCAAATAGTCTCCATTGTCTATGGTTCTGAGATTCACCCTTTATAACAACCATACAGCGGCAGTTATTGTAGGAAACCTACCTTGACCTCAAGGGTGTTGATGGGAGGTTGAATTAATATTTTAGCAATACACTAGAAATAGGTTATTCATGTGGCTGTCAGTGACATTTTAATGCTGGATGAATAACAGGAGTGCCAGAAGGTTTTCCTTTAATGTCGTGTTTTTCTGGGTTTTTCTTTGTGTGACAACCTGGTCAATCAAATGTACAGCTGGACAGGAACATTATTACGGGTTCAGGACATTTGGAGGCAAACAGCTCGTGACATACTGTTCCTGTGCAGGGCTCTTGCTAACTAACAGGTTTGCGTTCCTGTTACTATTTGGGTGCATGCCATAAGGTGGGGTGTAGAAACATGCAAAATATTTGTTAGCAACGTTTTACATACTCGCCTGGCACTTGATATAGACTTTGTCATGACACTGTCTGAAAAATACATATGAAAGTGCTTGTCCTAAAATAAAGCCGCACTGCTGCCTGTCACTTGTATGCATGTTATCACAAAAATGAAAGCTCCTATATAAAAACGCTTAACATTGATTTTGGTTTCTGTTTTATTTTGTTTCAGATTCACCTGAAACACAGCGTTGACGTCTAAGGCAGTTGAATGAACATTCACCCAAGAGACAGCAAGATGGACTCAAAGTTGGTTGGGCTGGCAGCCCGCAGCTTTTGGGAACCAAAAGACCTGCACATCAGGAGCATGGCACGAACGCATTGTCTCTTTTTTCCCCAGGATGGGGACAAAGGCGACCCGGACCTGACATACAAAAGAGCGGAGGAATGGCAGGTTGGTTGACTTACATTTAACCCTATGCGAGATAAGTTTAGACTTTGATACTATAAGGCTGGTTTGTATGTAGTCATCGTAACACATTACTTATGTTTTTTCAGCAAAATTAAACTTAGTTCATACTTGCATATTGAAGTAGGTTAAAAATTCTTGCAATTTCAAATAATGAAAATCACAGAAGTGACTGATGTCTGTATGATGTGCTCGCAATGACTAGCTAAATTCAATATAAACAAAACCGGAAGTTTCTTTTTCATTTTGATGAAAACAAATATAAATCTTTTTGTTTTCTCGGGTAAAAACATGACATGAGATTTATGCATGCACCGTTGCAGGCTGGCACACTACCATAGCCTGGGGCCAACTTGGAAGCCGTATCACACCAAGAAGATGGTTCTAGCATTTCAGCATAACTCGGTGATATTGACAAGTTGGTACGTACAAAGTAACAACTCTGTACATTTTTCCTTTTACCTGGGAGTAGGCGGGGATAGAGCTGACTTCTCTTATGCCGTTTAAATTGTTTATTGGATAATATACAAACTATGCAAACTAAACTCCTGCATGTCGCTGAGGGCCGTCATAAATGAAAGAGGCTTTTGTGATCTAGATGTACTTTTGTCCCATAGTCGTGAGAGAAACATTTGCGCAGGATCAATTGATAAAGGGTATCACGAGAGATGACAATGATTTTACTAAATGGCATGTCAAAAACAATGGATGGCTAAGGGAGCAGTGCAGTTTAGAGAGGTGGCTCGGTGAAACATATGTTGGATTCACAAAACAGCATCTTTCTTCTGGTACATAGTCTCCAAAGCCGTACGTGAACCCATTCTGCATATTACCCTAATAGTTTGCATTTAAGAAAGTTTTAGTCGACATAACATTTGGAGTTCATAAATCTTGGAAGCTTGGTGGGTGGCTCCATTCCAGACAAAATTCAAGAAGCACAATGGGGCGTATTTGGTTTGCATACTAGTTTACCTCGTCATGTTTTTGCCTTCGATGTTGTCCTGGCAGATGACTGCCGACAGCGGTATTACTCACGTATTGGCTCATCTGATCAAGAAATACATGGCTGGCATTGACGTTACGTCGCCGCCATTGCTTTGTACCATGCCCTGTGCCCGTTCCTTCTGCAGCAGTTTGACATCATCGAATCTGCTCTTCTTGACAAGGCTTGCCAAGAACAAATTCGATGGTGCCAAATGTATGTTGCAGAAGGTACGGATGCGGGAGAATGGAACGGTGCTAAATAACGTCGCATGCAAGCCATGTATAACAGCCGATATTTAAAATTTTAGCATTATCCGCAGCTTTTACTGTTGCCGACTGCTCCAGCTGGCAACATCGACTACAACAGAAAAGCAATTTGTTGAACACATTGCCTTCACGCAAAGCAAAACAGGGTGGGGATTTACCAGCACGGATTTCGGCTTGATTTTGAGCCAGAAATGTGTCGTGCATTTCTTTATACCTAAAATATTGTTTTCGCTTGTCTTTTTATTCTAGGAAACAGAAGAAAACCCTCACTTCTTGTGGTATGTATGCGGGCCCCAGTTTCAAGGAGACTGACACGCTCTTGTACGTTCGGAGGAGACGGCTGTTTCGGGACTTCGACTCAGGAGAAGAAACTACAACCTATCACGCAGTCGATTGGCGTTTGAACTCATGGTACACAAGAATGCCATTTAATGTTTGCAACATATTGGAATACCTTTTTTAGGTGTTTATATTTCAAGACCTAAGTTCATCGCAGAACGTTTTATTGCAACATACAAGGCATCATTCACAGCCAAAGAGCTGTATGTGAAGGAAGCAAAAATTAAATCAGTTTCAACTTTATCCTCCATTTGTGTTTTAGGCATGAGTGTATACACGCATGCAACAACCACTTCGAGCATGTTTCTTTTTATTATTCTCAACAGCACTGCAGAAATATATTATTATTGCAGGCACCGGATACATTACAATCGATACAGGAAAGCGTGGCTCTTTCGCAGATTTTCAGTTGATTGTGGCCAATTGCGTTACGACTGCTTGTTACTGCTTATGATGAGAACAACACATTGGCGCCGTCTATTGAGAAGTTTTGGTACACTTCCGATCTGCATACTTTACTAATTTCTACATGGGCATAAAGTAAATCTGAAAATGTTACAAAAGACTTTCGTAGATTTCATCTTGCAAATACTACAAAACGTCCAGTCTGGTCATACGCGGAGTAGTTGTAAGGTTGTTGTCCCGGACCTCGATGGGAACCCTGGAGGTGTCTACCGTCGAGGACCGGGGGACCGTGGAACGATGCTGGTTGCTGGAGAGCTGGCTGTAGGCGGCGAGGACTCGGGACAGGGACGACCAAGACTGCTTAGTGTTCGATTAAAACACAAAACTTTACTTGAACTTTTTCGGAGTACACGATGTCACGATGTCACGATGTGAGGTGTCAAGTACAACACCGGAGCAAGTTTGTAGAGTGCGTTGAAGGCGTGGTCTACAAAATACCTTTATCGTGCGGAAAATTTTATATAGGCCAAACGGGTAGGTGTTTAAATGAGAGGCTACGGGAACACAAATACGCGTGTGAGCAGTTGCAAGCCCCTGGGAATCTTGCAGCACATTGTATTAGATGCCCCTGCGATGCTTTATTTGGATCAACGTCTATCTTGGAAAGATCGAGTGAAAGGACGAAACGAGAAATTATGGAGGCCTTTTTCATGAAGTCAGGGAAGCACGGAACGTGTGTCAGTGAACCGTCGGTTTTTCTTAACAAAAAAGAAATAGACTTGCTGAAAAAGATGCCGCATCATGATGAGTAGCGGGCAAGTGTAGGGGCCGCCGCAGACAATATGTAATCTTGAGATGACCCTTGCATGACTGTTTTGGATCTGTTTATGTCTTTCCCTTTGTTCTTTTTCTTTTCTATGTGTTTTTTTCTTTCATCCATGGTGTGGAAGGAAAAATAAACCAGGGTTTAGTTGCGCCTTCGTGTATATGTGTAGTCCTTCTAGTCTTCTTTGTCCAAGTTTGTAAACCTTAGCAGCGCAGAACAAATACACGATACAATCAAACAACTGGGAATAACTGGCCTCACAGGCTTACGATCGCGAGACACGAAATCAAGTGTCCTACCGCGCACAGTCAGGGCGATGGCTAAGTAGCCGGCGAACAAGGGCTGCCGCGTGCGGAAGGTAACGCGGCGAACCTCGGGAGGAGAACAGTCTGGGGCTCGCAAGCCCATTCCAACTCGAGGCTCACACGCTCGGTCAGGGCTTAAGACAGTGCGCCGGAAGCCGCTCTTTCCAATGAGGGCTTCGTCCGCATCCCATTGGGTTGAGGCCCCGACGCACTCTTGACCTATCGCACGAGAGTTCGTTGCTGTTGCCGAGGTGGTCATTAAGATCGGGCCCTGCGGTTGAGAGTCTAAACCCCGATATGTTTATGTTCCAAGGAAGATCTACTGGTTCTCGGTTTAGGCGAGAATCGTCGAAACGTGCCCCGCCAGCAAACGTCCTCTCACCCCGGAGCGCGGGCAGGAGCCCCAACATAAACGGAAGGCGCGCCTGGGAAGCCGTTTCGTGGAGAATCCCACCATGCCGGGTCCACGCCGGCGCGTATACACCAGTTGCGCCCGGTGCCTCTCACGTCGAAGTCACGAAACACTGGAACCTGACCCGAAGTCTTCGAGGAAGTCGCTCGAGCTTGAGACGCGGCCCAGTTTACGAAATGGCGCGCCAGCCGTTGATAGCCGCACTCCGGTGCCTGCCCCGAACGCCCGCGTAGATTTGTGTGTCTGGAGCCCCGGGTAAGAGGCAAGGCCCGCGGGCAACGACCCCCCGTGGGGGATATGCAACTCCGTTTGTAGTAGACGGAACAAAGTAAGACACATGCAAGCACTAAAGCAAAACGAATGACCGAGGCTCAGCGCAACATACCGATAAGCTAAAACTAAACGCCGTCTTGACGGCGCGAGAAATTTGCCACCGCCTCTACACGCGGGTCGAAAGTGTTCTAAGGCTTTTTGACTGATGGCACTAGTGCTTCTATCATAAGCACTCATAAGCGGTCCTAACACAGTCGTTCATGGTCAAACGTGAATCTGTGAACAAGTACACCCTTATACCCTTGCACGCTTTTGTAGGGTGTTAGGGTGTAATGCTGGCTTGAACAACCATTACATGGGTGTTATTGTGTCCAAAAACACCCATTCCTAGGGGTGTTAGGGTGTGAGTTATGGACACTGCAAAACACCTTTAAGGTTTTAAATTGATTTACAGTGATGTGTGAGTGTTCCACCGAGAGCTAGGCCGCTTGTGCGAGCGTTGAGGCTTTCAGAGAGGTTCCGTCGGCGTCGTAAAGTTTTGCAAAAGTAATTGTAATTGTGCCTTAAATTTTGCAATTACTGACGCTAGAAAGTAATTAAATTACAATTGCAATTCCTTTTAGCAAAAAGTAATTAATTGCAATTACAAATTACGAAGAAAAGTAATTAAATTACAGTAATATAATTACAATAATTCAATTACAGTAATTGAATTACTACCCAAATATGAATACGACACAACACATGAACACCTCCCACATAGAACAGGTGCACACGGAAAGCCTCATTAACGGCATCAAGATACAGATCAACACCTAGTGGTCGCCATCGAAACTACCCGACTTGATTTGTACGCAGTGTTCGCTTCGTTGGGATGGCTCCTAAAGTCCACCTCGAAACATTGCGATTAACTGATGTTGAGCAGAAAAATAACCTCACGTAAAATTTTCGGGCACGCACACTTTAATGAAATGTAATAAAAATATTGCGTTTGCTTAAAACTGGGAAAAACCACGAAGGATGAGGGGAGTATTTCAAGTTCCTAGGCTGGATGGACCAAGCTACCGCCCGCCCGCCCGGTAGAGGGATACCCGAAACTGGGCGGAGATGAACGGGACGACACCACGACGCATCGGAAGCATGTGTTTCTCGAACTGTCGATGGCGGCGAGTCGCAGCAGCCACTTTTTCGACAGTTCGGACGTCGGATCGAACAGTTTCCACGCGCATGTGTCTCGCGCTTTATCTGTATCGACCAGATCGCACAAAACCCATCTTTTTGTATACAAGCCAATGCACCCACTGCAGCTGTACGCCACTTCTATTTACCAGAAACACAAAATATCTTGGCATTTATTTTGACGAGCATCTGCCCTGGAATTCCCATGTACAGCATCTAATAAAGCACTTACGAACAATATCATCCTACTTATACAGATTGCGGAACCCCGCGGATATTAGGCTAAGACTATTAATTTATCAAATGTTAGCAGAGTCAAAACTAAGATATGAAATTACTTACTATCTACGCATCTTTCTCCAGCTTCAAAAACAAAGAATAAATAAGTTAATGAAAAGCATGATGCGGAACGTCGCGTATAGAACCAAACTTTAAAATATGTTGTTTGAAGATCAGCTGTCAGAATTTGACATATTGACAGTAGATAAACTGAGCAAATTTGTCCTTCTAACGAATCATTACTTCACAGCCGAGTTCAAAATAAGCACCATCAAACAAAGCCAACTGAGAAAAACGGAAAAGTTTCAGATGCCAAAAATATCTACTAACTAAAGAACTAGGTTCCGTAAATTTTATGTGCCCACATATTTCAACCAACTTCCTGAAAATTTACACACTCCACTCCTTAAAATCTGTAAAAAAGGAAATGAGAAAATGGTGTACACAGGAAACTGAAGGTTAACTAGTCGATCTCGCGAACTCATTTTTTTTTAGTGCGTACCTCTGCCTAGTACAAGATTAACATGGAAGTGAAATCTTCATGCGTTTTCAAATTCCCCGAGTACAATATTACAATTACTTGTAGATTTCCACCAGGTACCTTGATCAAACGTGTTGGTTTATTGGTTGCCATTGTGTATTTTCCCTCGGTATATCTTATCCTCGCTTTTGTCTTCTGCTTTTGTGGGAATCATGACTGTTCTTTTGTTGCTTGTGAGTATTTAGCACATGGGTCGCGCTGCTCTTTCCTTAGTACTGTGAACGTGAAGCCTAAATTGTAAGGAATATATTTTGTTTTTGGTTTGTTTCCTTTATGCCTCAACACTGAATAGATATTTGAAGAAAATGTTTGTAGGATTGTGAAAACCGAGTACCCGCGTAAAACTATTGTTTGAATGGACTGCCCGTTCTCACGCGCAAGCACGCAAGTGCTTGAGTGAGACGTTTTCTTTCTTGTACCTTGATGCGGATCTGTGAAAAAACTATTATTATTATTATTATTATTATTATTATTATTATTATTATTATTATTATTATTATTATTAGTATTATTAGTAGTAGTAGTAGTAGTAGTAGTAGTAAGAAGAAGAAGAAGAAGAAGTCGCCGGGATCGGTCGTTCCATTTGATCGTAGTGAATATGTTCTCCTTACGTTCACTGGTTTCGTCGATGTAAGACCATTGGTGACATCCTACAATCTACACAAGGCGGAGCAAGTTCCTGGATCTGTGGCTCGAAGCTCTTTCAACCAAAGCAGCCGACAATATCGTCTGGGGCAACCGCTCGACCACCTCCATGATCGCCATCTTGATCGCCATCTTGATCGTCATCCTGATCCGACGGCCGGCCTCGTCCTTTTGAGGTTACTTCAGTGCTGGGCTTGCAGCCGGGCCTTTGGGTACACCTACTCGGCGCAAACTTCAACGCAAACTCCAACGCATGGTCATAAGTGCCCTCCTGATTCTATGCAACGTGGTGTGTTTGTACTCTACGGTTACGTCCGGTGAGCCGGTGTTTTCTTTACTGGAGCTTTTGACTGCCCCTCCTTATTGTAGTCACCGGAAAATGTCCGCTTCGCAACGTGGTATGGCTTCGCCTCTAGCAAGCGATTCGTCTTTATGCTACGCTTGTAAAAAGGCTGTGCCTTCAGACGGACGAGTTTTGAGCTGTTCTCAGTGTCACGGTGCCTATCATCTTGCACCAACGTGCGCGGGAGTTGCGGACGCTACGTTCAATACCATGGGCAAGGCAAAAAGGGAGAGTTGGGTTTGCCCCAAATGCCGCGTTAAGAAATGTAATAAGAACAGCAGCTTTGGCGGTGTGGGTACAAATACGATGATGGTGCCACGGCTCTCCTGAGCCAATAAAGATTACGATTACGATTACGATTACGATGATCAACGAAGACAACCTGACTCTCCAACTGAATGCGATCAATGACAAGCTGCACGTGCTCCTCCCTTTGAAAGAAAAGGTTGATGAGTTGACGCAACTTCCAGCAAAAATGAACGATTTGCTAACAGTGAAAGTGGTTGTCGAAACGTTAAATGAGACGGTGAGGGGCCTCCAGAAATCGTTGGAGTTCTTCTCCGGGCAATACGATTCATTGCTGGCACAGATAAAAGCCAATGTTAGTGAAATAAAAGACCTGAAAAGTGAGGTACGCGTTCTGACATCAGCAGTAACCGAGCAGAGGTCCGAAATACGCCGATTACAGGCAGAGCGGAATGACTCCGATCAGTACAGCCGATTAAGTAACATGGAAATCCACGGACTACCTTACAAACCAACCGAGAACGTCCGGGATTTGGTTGACAACCTGGCTTCTAGCCTAAACATTAAGGACTTTCAACCCTCTGACATAATTAGGGTTCATCGCCTGCCTCCGAAGAGGGATTCAAATTTCGCTCCTACAGTGATTGTAAGGTTTAATTCCGTAACCAACAAAGAGACCTGGATGGCATCGCGGGGCAAACTGAGATCTCTGCCCGGCTTCCCTATACTATTCTTCAACGAAAACCTCACTCGCATCAACAAGGAACTTTTTTGGAGGGCTAGATCTAGAGGCAAGGAGAAGCAATATCAGTTCGTGTGGGTAAAAAACGCAAAGATTTTCGCAAACAAGAAGGAAGGATCTCCGGTCATTCGCGTTAATAGCGTGAGTGACATTGACAAGATGGTCTAGAGTGATGGAAGAACGGTTTTTTAAATGTCCCGATTTGTCATCTTTTCGTGAAGTGTTATGTCCTCATTCTGGTGAGACGATTACCTTGTTGCATGTAAATATCAGAAGTCTAAGAAAATACTGGGATCAGTTCTCAGCACTCGTTAAAAATAGTTGCACAGATTTTGATGTCTTGGTTTTAACTAAAATTAACGTCGATGATAACCTGTGTGATACTTTTTTTCTTTCTGGGTACAAAAGTTTCTTTCGCACGCGACAAGGCGCCAGGGGTGGTGGAATAGGGATTCTAGTTAGGGAAGTTTGGCTTAGTGAGGTTACCGATATTCATTTTGCTCATTCAGAGTCACTCTCTCTGAACCTGAGTAACAAAAACTCCTCCTGGTCTCTGTTGGCGTTTTACAGGCCCCCTTCCAGAAATCCGACTCTTTTCGTAGACGAGCTTAAAATAGTGCTAGCGGGACTCTCATCAGTAGAAAAGATTTGCCTAGTAGGGGATTTTAATATCGATTCTTTGAAAACATCTAGTTCAATTGTCTGCGACTATCTCAATGTCCTATCCAACGTAGGATTTGTGAACGTCATTAACTCGCCAACACGGGAAGAATACATGGCGGATAAATTAGTATCATCATGCATAGATCATATTCATTTGCGTGCGTCATCTTGTATTATTACGTCAGCAGTAATATTGCAAAAACTGGCGGATCATTATTTCACAGCGTGTCAAGTAATTTGTGAAGCGACAATCAAACAAACAAGTCCTACAATAAAGCAGGACGAGATTGTAGATAAAAAAAAAAAAATTTGACAAACTGGTTTCGGCTTACCAATGGCAAGATTCGTTACGGAACGTAAACTACGACGAAGTCTACTCTAATTTCCATTTAAGTTGGAATTCTTTTATTGAAGATTCCAAAAAAGTTGTTACAATTCGACAACGCCGTGAGGAGCATGTTTGGTTGAATGCAGATATTCTACGAGCCATTCAAGATAAGGATACTTTGTGGAGAAAATGCAGGCGTTCTCCCCAGAATGCACAACTGAAAACAGAATATCGTTGCGCACGTAATCGTGCAAATGCGCTCCTCCGGGCCACCAAAAGGAGACACTTTCAAAACGAATTTTATCGTGCAAGATCAAATGTAGCAAAAACTTGGTCTCTACTCAACCAACTCCGTGGAAAGAAGCCTTCAAATTCAGTAGATGAGGAGCTTGAAAAAGCATTTGGCCCAATTACATGTTCAGTTGTCGACACATTTAACGCAACTTTTGCACAGTTTTCGGGCGTTCCGCAGAATGATGTTGCCTATTCAATGGACCTTTTCCGAGAAGCGTTCTGCGCACGCGCGACCACTCGATGCCAAGCGGCGGAAGTCGGCACCAGAAATCGAGGAAATTCGGAAGGAGGCTGTTGATCAGCGAGTAGAACACGTAATTGCAACATATATATAATTGTGTTACACAAAAAAAAAAAAGAAAGTGGACGGAAAGAAAAGCATGACGTTTGGGTGGACGCCACAGATCCCCCTCTTTAGAGTCGCGTTGGGCACGCGCCGCTGCTCGGAGAGCGAAGAAACTGGTAGCGTAGCTCCCATTATCGATTGGTAGCGCAGGTAGGTCACTTCCTCGATTTTTAGTTCGTGCAGCCACCGCCTGGTGCCGTCGGTATGTGAAAAAGGTCCATTCACTCGAGGGATTCGAACATGGCGTCAGCTTTCCTTCCTGAGTTATCAGAATACGATCTGAAAAGTCTGCTGTTTAGTTTTAAACCTAGAAAATCACCTGGAGTTGATAATATCAGAGCAAATGATCTCATCCGCAATTTTGATGCAATTAAACATGTACTTCTGCATATGTTAAATGGTTTCATAGCACAAAGAAAAATCCCTAATAACTTGAAAAATGCAAACGTTAAGCCTCTTCATAAAGGTGGAGATCGTCGTAAGGTCGAAAATTATCGTTCCATCTCGATTTTGTCTTGTATAAGCCAAATTTTAGAGAAGCATTTATTCCAAGTAATGAGTCAGTTTCTTGAATATGGTTTTGTCAATGGACGGGGTACACAGCCATTACTTGAAGATTTTGCAGATGAATTACATTACGCATTTGAAAAAAATGAGGTCGTATGTGCCCTTTTTGTGGATGTTTCAAAGGCATTCGACAGTGTTAACCACAGCATTCTATTCCAAAAGCTTTATCATATTGGCTTCCGAGGTCCATTTGTGGAGCTACTAAAAGATTATTTAACTGGACGATCTCAACAAGTTCACATAGGTCCAAAAAGAAGTTCAAAGCTCGCCTTGAAATCGGAGTTCCACAAGGATCCATCTTGTCTCCGTTACTTTTTAATGTCTTTGTCAATGATATGTCAAATTCAATAGTTAGCTGCAAACTATATCAGTATGCTGATGAGACCGTACACATTTGATTGAGTGGTTTCAGCAAAATGAATTAAAAAGTAACAACACAAAGACACGTCTTGTGTGTTTCCGGAATCCGTTAAAAGTTGCTATCCCAGATACGCCACTATTTTTACATTCATCAATTTGTCCCTCGTGTAAATGCACTCCAGTGGGTTATGTGGACCATGTGAAATATCCAGGTATTGAATTCGATAGTGACCTTTCATGGAATACGCACATGGGAACTGCATGTAAAAAGCTTAGACGTGTTTCCGGTCTACTTTATAATATGAGATCACTTGTTCCACAATTTGTTAAAAAGATGGTCATTAATGCTTTGGCATACAGTGTTCTTCGCTATGGAATAACCATTTATGCTGGCTGTTCTACGTTATGGCAAAAGAAAATTGACAATATTCTGACTGGAATGTTTAGAAGTATTATATACGGCACCGATACCGAAACAGAACAAGAAAAAATGATCATATGAATCTTCCATTATGTCAAGCTCTGTTTACTGAGACGGTTGTTTTAAGACATTTTTGGGATGACAGTTTTAACGTTCCCCACATTGCACCTCGGGCACTCAGACATACCTCTCGTTTTGAGGTGCCGAGAATGTCAACGAGGTATGGCAGAAGACAATGAATATTTTATGTACCGGACATTTTCAACAGTCTCCCTGAACATTATTATTAAAATTAGCGCAAAGACAAGGAAGGAAGACAGCAGGACAGGAAAGAGCGCTACTTACAACTGGTTTTAATAGAGAACGATGAGGAAGAAGTAGAGTAGTAATGTTTTGATTGAAAAGAAAAGAAAAGAAAAAGGAAATTTAAAGGTGAAGAGCATGAAGGAAAATGATATAACAAGGTTGAAAAGACATTTTTTAGGTAAAAAGGTGAAGGTTGATTGTTTTAGATTGTACATCTGTGTACGTAGTAACGACGACAGCAGTAGCTGCACACAGTCATCCACGACGTCGTTTTCTTCCAGGACACCGATACTTCTGTGATCTGTGATCTTAAGGGTGGAGAGACACTTTTCACGGTGAACTTGCCGCAGTTTTCTGTGCTCGAACCACCGCCGGTCACATTTCTCAGTGAAAGAGTTCGAGGTATTGTATTTCTCTCTTCGATAGGGCCACTGATGGAGCACTGATGCATTGGCCTGCTTTTCTTGTGATCATGTGTGCCTCGCAAATTTCCCTACTTGTTTTTTCGTTTAGACGTTTTAAGATTTTTGTGTTTTTGAATAATGGGGTGCAGTTGCAGTCCCGAACATGTACCGCGAGATGTCCTGCGGGTGATGCTTTCAGTGCGAGGTCATGTTCTCTTAATCTAACGTTGATACAACGACCCGACTGCCCGATATAGACTTGGCCACATGATAATGGTATTTCGTAGACCACTCTGCTGTTACATTCAACATACTTGTGCCGGTGATTAACTTGGCATCCTCCCTGTTCTCCTTTCGTGTTGTTTATTTTTGGGCAGAGTTTTTTTAGCTTGTCTGGTGCCGATAGTACTATCTGAACATCGTATTTGGATGCCACCTTCTTGATGTTATGCGATAAGCGATGCAGATATGGCAATATGGCAGGACGCTTACTTTTTTCTCTTTGTCTTTGTCGTCTCTTTGAAGTCAGTAGCATTTCGGCAATTTCAAATAAGATCGAACTTGGAAACCCTGAGCACAATAGTCGTTGGACTTGATTTTCGAAACTCTTCATGGCTGAATGGTGGCATGACTTTTTTAGTGCTGTTGTGAAGCAATTGGTGACGATTGCTTATATATATATATATATAGTATTTGTTTCTTTTTTTCCCCTTTTTCGACGGGAGTGCCGACGGACAACACGCCGCTCGCACGTCCTTCCCCGGGTCAGTACTACCGTTGCTACCGATTCCTATCGCGCTGTTAGCTGTTCAATTTGGTTCATTTGACCCGCGTGCAGTCGAGCGCAGCCGTTTATGAACACCCGCGCACATGTCATAGGGGCAGGCAGAGCTCTGAGTCAACAATCGCGACGCGAGAGCCGAGTGCGCAGTGATTTGGCCGCCCGCGCTCGCGCCATTGATTCGCACTGTAGCGTATGCCTTCGAGTTCCGCTTACTTAACCAAGATACAGCACGCCGATTTGTCGTTATGAACCATTTGTCCGAATGTTTGCGAAGCTGAGGCATATCCAACGCTGCGGCGCCTGACAACTGCGCGCTGCGGCGCGAGCCCTTCGCAAACGCCGACGGCTCAATGTCGCGGCTTGAATGCGCCTATGGCATGCCTTCGTAATCTATCTGCTAAGCTGTTGTTAGTTGCCAGCGCCCTTTTTCAAGCGCAGAGATGTGTTGCCGCGAATCATTTGTTCGAATGCCTGCGAAGCCGTAACACCGTTCGGCATATCCAACGCTGCGGCGCCTGACAACTGCACGCAGTTGCCCTGACCCAAACGCTTCGCATGACGCTGTCTTTTGGAAAGCGGTGGCAGGGAACATGCTGTGCGCTGGCAGTATTGTTTCGACAGCCTGGCACACAGCAAACTGTACAACCGGGCATGTTGCTGCTGAAGGTGACCTAAAGAAATAAAATACCTTGAGCTGACATCTTGACTAGAGAAATAAAATTATCGAAGGAACTACAAGTTTCAAGATAACTGCCTGGGTGACAGCACATTTCTGCACTTAAAAAAAGGGTGTTTGCAACTGACAACCGCTTAGAAGATAGATTAAGAAGGCATATCATAAGCGCATACAAGCCGCGACGTTGGGCCACCGGCGCTTGCGAAGGGCTCGCGCCGCTGCGCGCAATTTGTCAGGCACCGCAGCGTTGGATATGAGGAACGGTGTTACGGCTTCGCAGGCATTCGGACAAATGATTCGTGGCAACACAACTCTGCACTTAAAAAAGGGCGTTGGCAACTGACAACAGCTTAGCAGATAGATTACGAAGGCATGCCATAGGAGCATTCAAGCCGCGACATTGAGCCGTCGGCGTTTGCGAAGGGATCGCGCCGCAGCGCGCAGTTGCCAGGCGCCACAGCGTTGCATATGCCTCAGCTTCGCAAACATTCGGACAAATGGTTCGCGGCGACAAAGCGGCGTACTGTATCTTGGTTAAGTAAGCGGAACTAGAAGGCATACGCTGCAGTGCGAGTCAATAAAGCGAGAGCGGGCGGCCAAATCACAGCGCACTCGGCTCTCGCGTCGCGATTGTTGATTCAGAGCTCTGCCTACCCCGATGACATGTGCGCGGGTGTTCATAATCGGCTCCTCTCGACTGCACGCGGGTCAAATTAACCAAAATGAACAGCTAACAGCGCCATAGGAATCGGTAGCAACGGTAGTACTCACCCGGGGAATGACGCGCGAAGAGGCGTGTTGTCCGTCGGCACTCCCGTCGAAAAAGGCAAAATGAAGACACACATACTACATATATATATATATATATACAAGAAATATCGCGCGCAGAAGAAAATAGAAACACTTAGAAGCAATAAAAAGTACACTGTAATAGATAAAAATAGGTAATGGAATCGAAAAACAGAGGATTAAGGAGACAAGCGTCAAGGCAATGCGATCTCAAGTCAGAGCGGCCAGGCGAGGGACAGTTTCTCCCACAATTTCTCGCGCGCGGGCCGGGGCGCTTGGGGGATTTCGCAAAAGGGCTATTGCTCATGTGTCTCATGCTTAAAGCGTGTTGCGTTAAAATGACGGTCGGTTCCCCCCTGCTCCCATCTTCCTCTCCAGCGCCCTCGTCGCCGCACCCGCTGGCCAGACTCTCCCAATATACGGCCTTGCGGGACTCGATCTACTTGCGCCCTCTCTTGGCAGGTGTGCGATATCGCTGAAAAACAATTGAATCTGCCGGCCAAAATAAAATCGCGCAAAGTTCCCCTGGAATTATTGAGATAATTGTGATTCGGAACTCCCGCTGCTGCATAGGTGTGATCATGAGTCCCAATGGTCAGTGTAAAACATGGGAAGAACAATCGGTATCGTCCGACGCGAAGTGTGCAGGGAATGTGCTGGTATCGACCACACGGGAAAATGAAGAAAGGGTAAAAGCACAGACGAGCTGGTGAAAAACTTCCGTCGTAAACCGGAGACACGGCAAAATAAAAAAAAAAACGGACAAAACAACAAGTCTCAATTGAGATTTGTTGTTCTTTTTTCCGTTTTTTTATTTTGCCGTGTTTTCGGTTTACGACGGGAAAATGTTCCGGAATTTCTGACAAAACAATCAAAACTAAAGACGAAGCGCACAGTTTAGCTTGGCGCCGCCCAGCTTGTCGTCATTTAAAATCTTGCGCTCCAGCTCGGAATCCTACACCGAGTGACGATTTGGAAAGGCAGGAGGTGCGACAAATGCTGAAGTCGATCAATGAGAAACTTGACCAGCTCTTACCGCTCAGAGAAGTAGTTGAGGGCATTGAAGGTTCAATGCAATTCTGGGGCGAGCAGTAGAACGAACTGCGAGAACGAACAGAGCAAAATGAAAAGGACATCAAAGATCTGAAACGCAGAACGGAAAAACTTGAGGCGCAGGACGTTGATGTTAATCAGTGTCAATGCGTAATTGATAACCTTGAAGGGCGAAGCCGGCGCCTTAACCTTGAGTTTCATTTAATACGGGTAACTGAAGAGGGAAATATCCTGAGCAAACTAAGTGTACTTGCCACGCAGCTCGAACTGCCACAGCTTTCTGATAAGGACGTGGTTTCCAGTCCCCGTCTTCCACAGGAAAGATAAAACGCCGGGCGTAATCTGCCGCTTTACAAGACGGATAAATGATGAAAAAGCAGAAAGAAGTGACGTGATTTGAATGACACTCTGGTGGTGCTTGATACCTTGACAAGACGATCCTGGGGGGCTATGTTCGACAAATGTTTCGTTTCTCCTAAAAAGAAACGGAAGTGACGTAAGGGACGATATCGCGTCCGATTGGCTAGAGGCCATTCAGACGCGAATCGTCACTTCCGTTTCTTTTTAAGAGAAACGAAACATTTGTCGAACATAGCCCCCCTGTTCTCTTTTTTTCGAAACGAAAGCTTCGGCCAAAAGAAACAATTACAAATACGCGTGACACAGCGATGGCCTAGTTCTTGTACGCAAATCTGACGGGAACCGCGCTGTGGTAATCCCTAGTATTGCCGACCTAGATAAGCTTCGATAAGAAATGAGCAATCGACTATCTATGGCAAGTACAGCCAACTGAATCATACTTCCGAATTATTTCTAAAGGCATTTAAACAAATCGTTCGTGCTATCGTTTAAATGTTTTCATTCGAATATACGCTCAGTTAAAAATAAATAATTCGATCTCTGTTTTTGTCTTATCATTTTGGGCTGCTATTTGTTGCAATATTGCTAAGTGAGACATGATCTACTGATGAAACAAATGCATTTCGTCTCCCATCGTATAATACCTTTTATTTAAATCGCCCTCGTAGCCGCGGTGGTGGAGTACGCATTTTAGCCCAAAAAGAATATAACTGTGAAATATTGTCACACTTTACTGTAAGTACGAGTGATTGGGGACTTCTGCTAAGTAAAATACAAAACACGGCAATTGCCGATTGCTACTGCCCTCCCAGTGGTGTCGTAACTGCGTGCTTGGATTGCTTAGAAGCGATTTCGGACTTTATCACTAGAAATCGTTTCAAATTCATCTGCGGCGGGGACATGAATATTAATATGATAAAAAATGATTCAACTAGGTCTAAGCTAGACATTTTACTAATGTTACATAATTTATGGAATTTTTTATGCTACCCACAAGAGTGACTGAGCACTTATCATCTCCCAATGATCTGTATTTAACGAATATAAGCTCGGATCAAATAAAAACAGGGGTGTTCGCCTGTGACCTAAGTGATCATCTACTACGAGGGGCGTTCATAAAGTTCGTATTATCGGCACAAAAAATTAAAGGAAACGAAACAAAACAGGCATCAACATGAGCGCGCGTCCCTCTAGTTTCCGCACAGTATAAACATCGCATGCTATAGTAGCTCGGAAAGCCGCTAGGGAGACGAAACAAAAATGGCACCGCCCGTTGGTGCCAAGCACATGCAGTGATCCGTTTTTTTTTTTCATTTGAAGGGAAGCACTGCCAATCTGGGAGCGTTGTTCGGGGACAACGTCCCAGCTTACGTCACTTTTGGTTAAATGGAACAGACGTTTCTAGTGTGGCCAAATAAGAGGAAACCATTTCAAGGACGGCGACCAAGTGATTGCTGAAGTGAAGCGAGTCCTGAACACTCAAGACGAGGAGTTCTATAACAATGGCCTCCGGCATGTGGTGCATCGCTGGAAAAAGTGGGTAACTTTTGGTGGCGAACATGTAGAAAAAGTCTCAACTCCTACTCGAGTTTGATTGCTAAATCTCTATTCCTTCGTGACAATAATACGAACTTTATGAACGCCCCTCGTAATATTCATATAATGCGAAGGGGCACGCAAAAAATAAAATATTGCAGCCTATACGCCCAGTACAGAAAATAACAGAAACATACCTGACCATCTTTCGTGTTAAAATTGCACAAACAATTTGTGAAATTGTACTTAACACTAATGACGCAAATGATGCCTATAATGGATTTCTCAGAATTTTAAAACCGATATATGCAGCAAGTTTTTCTTGTGTACGCATTAGAAAAAATCAGAAAAAAATCATAAGCTATGGGTTAACTCCGAGCTTCTCGCTACTATAGATAAAAAGAACAATTAAATTCCGTCTTAAAGCATAATGTCTCCTCCGACAAAGTCAACAAGGTAAACACAAATAATGTTGAATTATTTAGCAAAGAATTTGCAGTTGCTTTTAACAAATATTTCGTGAATATTGTCAATAAAACCGCAACGAGCAGCAGCCTTGTGAACATCCCGTCCAACCGAAATTCTATTTTTCTTAACCCTGTAAATGAACAAGAAGTTATTACTACGATTACAAATTTAAGCAACAGCATGGCTAAAGACGCTGATGGATTTCAGATAAAACCAATTCAGCACGCTGCCAACCTTCTTGCACCTTAAACAAACGAGAGCAATAATTTTTTGGTGTTTCCAACCCGATAATGGAAGGCTCGGGATACATCCATCCATCCAAGCTCAGAGACGTTCTCAAGCAGCAACGCGGGATTTCTGTAAAATGTTTCCACCTAAATGCACAATCAGCAAAAAAACAAGTCTGAGGATCTTGAGTTATTTTTTGCGCAGTTGGGCTTCGCCTTCGACGCGATAATGCTTACTGAAACCTGGTACGCCGACGATGCTGATGTCATTAAGCTACGAGGGTACACGAGTCATTTTCTAAACCGAACGGAGCGTCGGGGAGGAGGAGTGTGTCTCCTCTCAAAAGATAACCTTGACTGTGAACTGGTCCCTATCTTCTCCTTCATAAACCCCAATCTAGAGGTGTTAACCTTGCGCTCTAACAATACTATTTTCAGTGTTATCTATCGACCGCCTAGTGGCCATTATGCGTCATTTTTTGACTTCATGGAAACTTTCCTCTCTTTTGTAAATGACAGCAAGTACCACCTTATCTGTGGGGGAGATTTTAATATCGACATGTCGGATAACAGTGACCTAAATAGAAAGTTTGATATTGATATTAAAGCAAGCGGTTTTTTAACGTAATAACTAAGCCGACAAGAATAACTGAAACAACGGAATCGACTATCGATTTGTTCATTACCAATTTTGTACATGATAAAGTAAACGCCGGAATCATAACCTCCAAAATAAGCGACCATCTTCCGGTCTATATCTTCGTAAGGGAGAAAACTTATAAAAAAAAGGATATGTGCTCAAGCCTATTATATCAGGATATTTCAGCGCAACGTTTAGACGCGTTTAGGCAAGAATTATCCACCACAAATTGGGATTTTTTGTTTGGCTCGAAGGATGCCAATGCAGCGTATGACGTTTTTCTAGATAACTTCAAGCGACTGTACAAGTCTCATTTTCCTTATAAAACGTAAAAAAAAACTAAAACAAAATTCGAAAGCCTTGGATTACCCCAGAGCTGCTAAAACAAGTTAACATAAAAAGTTCACTGTATCACAAGTTTATAAAAAGTAGAGACCCTAATGATCTTATTGCCTTCGAGTCTTTTCGTAATAAGCTAACCAACACATTACGTCACGCCAAAGCAGAATATTTTCATAGATTTTTTAACTCGACAGCAGGAAGAACAGACATTACTTGGAAAAAAATCAACGGTCTACTGAATCGGAGATCGTCCGGAAGTATTGTCAACACACTTCGTGTGGGAGATCAACTACTGTCGGGTGCCGCACTTGCGAATGCTTTCAATAATTTCTTTGTGAATATTTCGCGACCATATACTTACGCTGCATGATTTCGAACGTACTCCGAGCGTCTCAACAAATCAATATTTCTAAGCCCTGTGGACGAAAACGAAGTGATGTCCGTGTACTCTCAACAGAATAATTTCAGTACGTGCGATTGTGACGACATTTAAAGCCGCCCAGTTAAGTATGTTATTGACATAATTGCACCGTGCTTGTTGAATGTTTTCAACCTCTGTCTTGAAACCGGGGTCTTTCCAAGCCGCATGAAAACAGCAAAGGTGTCAGTAATGCATAAGAAGGGAAACAAAAATGAGTTAGGTAATTACAGACCAATATCAATACTGCCCGTTTTCTCAAAAGGTCTAGAGAAGGTTCTTTATAAACGCCTCAGCGTTTTCTTTGACAAGCATAATGTTTTGACGCCCAGCCAACGCGGATTTCGGAAACACCGTAGCACTGAATCGGCGCTGCTTGCACAAAAGGAATTTATTCTAAAACATTTCGAGGCAAGAAAGATGGCTTTTGGAATATTCGTCGACTTTACAAAAGCTTTCGACCTGTTAAACCACGACATCTTACTGTATTAGCTCGAATCATTAGGTGTTCGTGGACAGGCGCTAGCGTTATTTCAATCATACCTAAACAACCGAGGTCAGTATGTTACTGTAGTTGGATCCCACTCAGATGTCAGACCAATCCTTTCTGGAGTGCCGCAAGGAAGCATCCTTGGTCCACTTCTTTTCAATGCCTTTATTAATGACATAGTTCAAATCAGTGAAGCCGCCGAATTCATAATTTACGCCGACGACACAAGCATTGTTTTACGGGTGAAAGATATGAGGATATTATACACGTTGCTAACGATACTTTGGTTATGCTTGAACAGTGGGTAATGATAAATTCCATGGTAATTAATAGTTCTAAAACAAAGGCGATACTTTTCCGGCCAAAAAGCAAAAACGCATCACTCACAGCGCCATTATTATACAACTCTACTAATATTGAATTCGTAACATCGCTTAAAACTCTGGGAGTAACATTCTCTGAACACATGACGTGGGAGCACCATATAAATTTAGTTTGTACAAAGCAAGCACGTGCTGTTGGGGTCGTTCAGCGTCACAGATTTATACTTACCACCAAGGTAAAACTGTTGCTGTACAACTCTTTGTTTTATTCGCATATCAGCTACGGGTACCTTGTTTGGGGGACGACAGGTCTGACCAACTAAGAAAAAATACACCGCCTACAAAAAAACAAAAAAAAAAACAAATGATGCGCGCTATTTGCAACTCCCCTTATCAGTCTCATTCTTCACCTATCTTTCGAAAGCCTTCCGTAATAAAAATTTTCAATTTATACGATTACAGGCTAAGTCTAAGCTATATATGTGACATAAAAAGAGCCACTTTAAACTTGACCTCACTCGCGTTCCTGACTAAAAACACGAAAGCCTATGAAACGCGCTGCAGAGACTGGAAGGTCGAAAAATGCAGAACCAACTTTGGAACTCAGATGATAACATATCTACTCCCAAAGTTACTTAATAGTCATATTCAACAAGAGACTGACCTACGCAACGTTTCCGCGAGAAAACTGCGCTTAACTTATGTATAATTTTGCTTTGTCCTTGTCCTTGTTTTAATATTGCTTCCATTCGCCTTTTTCCGTGACTGACGATTTATATCTGAAGAGTGATTGTTTTCTTGTTAATTCCGTGTGTGCTTATTTTACGTTGTATTTACTACGCATTGCATTTAGACATTTTTTCGCGTTTATTGTGCTAGCTTTTTATATCTGACGTTTAGTGCTTCGCTTTTTTTTCTATTTTTCTTACTTGCCCTGTATAGGCTTTGTGACACTCTTTTTATACCTGTTTTTATACCGGTTTTATACCTGGACATGCTACGCATTTATAGCGCATATTTTTATTTTTTCCGTGACTTTTTATATTTATGCTCTTTACAGCTATTGTTAGATGTTATAGGACTTTCTAGAAAGTGAACGTTGCAATTTTTGTTTTTCGTTTTTGGCACTTTGTGTTTCTTAGTGTTTTTTTGTTATCATGAATTTTTTTTTGTGTCTGTGATTGCCCTGCGAATTTGTAGGTCACCAATGACCTCGTGTGATTACCTTGTGGGATGGCTTCCATGTTTCTGCATTTCTGCATCAGTGACTCGATTTTGCTCCTTATGTACACTAACAAAAAACTTTTTGCTCAACCACTGTCTGTAGGGGGTCGAGGACACGTTGCAAGCTGCTCTATTCCAGCTTTTTTCCTCGGTCTCCCCCATCTTTGATGGAAAATAAAGGCAATTATTATTATTAATATTTTGCGCTTCATAAACCGACCTCCACTTTAAACGCTCCTCGATTCGAGGAAATACTTGACTCTTTCCTCGAGAATCTCAAGGTAGGTTCGGCGCTTCCTCGAGCCGCTCCTCGACTTGAGTTTGGAGTGTCATGGCGACCGACGAGTGGTTCGCGGAGTTCGTGCAGTTCGTTTTAAGCGCAAAGGAGATCTTCTACAACGACACAGGCGACAGCCAACTGAGACATGAGACAAGACGGTGTTTCAGAGAACGCCGGAACCCGCTGGAACACTTCAGTGACCGCGAATTTTTTGTGCAGTACCGCTCCACGAATGCGACCGTAGAGAGCACTCTGCTGGCTCTGCCGGGAGCGCGTGTACTCGGGGCCTGCCGCCCTCACCGACGTTGCAGCTCCTCGTTGCTTTGAGCTTTTATGGTGCCGGGACGTTCCAAGTTGTTACGGGAACACGTGAACATGCCGCAGCCGACAGTGTGCCGGGTTGCGGAGTGAGTTTCGCGGTTCCTCGCACGGACCATCTTCACCTGCTCGGTGAAGTTCGCGGACGGCGCAGCGATTGATAAGAGGACCCGACAGTCCCGATGTGGAAATGTTTTCGAAAGAGAAATGGATACTTCTCCATCAACGTGCAGGTAAGTTCACTCCTGTTGTTTGTGTTAGTAGTGCCAAACTTAATTAATCAAACTGTATGCTGAGATGCGGTATTGTAGGTCTAAGCTCTGACGTAACGATATCAATTAAAACCGACTTTAAAACAAATCTGTATCCTGCGACAGTTTGCACAACCGAGCGTGCGGTACTCGCGTTCTTCTGAAAAAAGAAAAAAGAAATTTCATTAAACGGTTGCCGGCTCTTGTGAGAGCACGGAAACACGTTAAAATAAAATGAACTCCCGATCGGGTTGACGGGCACAACGATAGTAGCGGCCCGAGCGCATTCTCCTTGCAAGAATGATCATGACCAAAGCAGATTTCCAGTGAATATGGTATAAGACGATGTTGTGTTAGAACACCGGCTCATCCCAGATGAACCTTTTTTGATCGTCACATTCGGAAAGATGAAGACTTAAAATAAAACTAGATTGAAATTGCAAATGATGAGTCAGTGTTTACTTTCTACATACACATGAAAACATTACTTGATGGCATTCACTAAGTATTCTGTGCAATTGGTAACTGACAACAGTCCCAGATGTAAACACTTTTGTGTTTGTGTCGTGTCCACCAAACTCGACGGCGAACACCCACTGCTTGAGAACATTTGTCGTTCATCGAGGTTGGTTGGTGTTGGTTCTTGGCATTCGTTGCTTAAATGAGACTACGGCTTACGAGTCCAAAATATACAATAATGTAATAAACATACCCCGATCCCACACCAATCGCAGAGCGATAGCATTCAGCAAGCAATAGAGTGTACCGAAAATCCAACTAGCACCAAAAGTCCATATTGTACGGCATACCACCCGAACTGTACTGATGCCTGCAGCCATCTAAAAGAGACTTTCTGAAGCCTAATGTGTGGGAAGGGACATTATCCGCTCACGACAGAAAACTGTGGGTCTACATTTGACGAGTGATATCTTACACAGAACTTTCTATCAGGAACAGTAGTCTGAGCATTAAATGGACATACACTACTGCACAAACTAGTCAAACATTTTGTATTCAAACAATAGTTGTACTGTATTGTTTTTGTGTGGAGTAGAAATACGTTAAGCAGTAGTAGAACAAATAATGTTTATTGGTTTTTCATTCTTGTCTTATGTAGGTACCAAAAGGCCCACTTCCGGACTAGGAACCCGAATAGGAGCTAAGTGCAGTGGGCCTAGGCACTTTCCGTGGCTCGACATGTGGTTGCAGTACAAGCCTGAGTGGTCAGCGGTGATGATCACTGGTAGACTTGCACTGCAAAACTGGACCCGCCTGCAGAACGAGCCACTTCCCGCTCCACCACTCCACCACTCCCCCCCCTCCCCCCCTCCCCCCCCCCCCCCCCCTCCCCTGATGATATCGAAGGCAGCCTCATCTCCCATCGGCTCCAGACCCCGTGGACACATTCAACACGGCATGGGTGCGGGCTCAAATCATTGCGTGTTGTTTCCAGTAGGCACTGAATGCAGAGCATGCCCTTTTTAGCTTAGGTCACCGAAGAATAAAGTCACTGGCCATGTTCAAGCTCAAAATGCAATTGGGCCAGAAACAAATCAACCTTATACTATGGCCACACACTTTTTAGTTTTAACCGAAAAAAAATCCGCCGGTTTCTCAGCTAGTTGGTCACCACAGAGTGTTGCAATGTCTTTGTTCTACTCAAGTTCCAGTTGGACGACAGTGTTTGAAACTATGCTGGAGGTTGCTGTTTTGTGAATCTTCCAAAAGAAGCAAGACCAACTTGCCTTCTTTGTTGTGGAAACATTTTGCTTGAGAACAATTCATTCTTTTTCATCACACAAAGCAGATGGGTAGCACGACACAAATAAAGTGAAAAGCTTTAGGGAATTACATTGAAATAACTCCAAATTTTGCCATGTTCAGACTCGAGACTTTTCAGCGAGTTGCTCAGTGCACATGTGTTCGAAATAAACGTATACGTGAGAATGTCTGAATTCATATTTTGCAGCTGTGACCACACATTAAGAACTTCCGGTTACAATAAATATTGCAATAGTGCTGCAATTCCTTGTGAGGACACTTTCGGTTGTTAGGCGGTCAAGGATGTCCCCCTAACAGTACCTAACAATACAAGCATGCAGGGCCCATGCACTCAAACTGATGGCATCACACTACGTATTACTGAGTGCGAGCATGAATGAGGTGAGCACCGTACCAGGATTTAGCTAGAACCGCTGTTCGATTACTGCATCACTATGTGGTCAGCTGAAAACTTGGACTCAATTGCTACGTCGGCACTGTAGTAGTGTGCTGCGAAAAGGCAGTGAAGTCAAATTTGGGGGTTTTACGCGCCAAACCAACGACGGGCATCTGGCTGGCCCCAGCAGAGAACTGAGGATTAATTTTGACCAACTGGGGATCTTTTGACGAGCAACCAAAAGCTCAGTGGCACGGCGCCATCTCCGCAATGAAAAGGCAGTGTGCAAACCTCGTCAATGTGGTGTTGACTTTACTCTGGGAGGCGGTGTAAGTCCATAGAAGATTGCGAGGCACAAGCCCCTGGACAGGAAATAAGACATGTATGAACTCAATGAAAACTATGGCAAAACTCTGTGACAACAGCATTTAATGAATGAGGCTGCACATAGGCAACACAATAATAAAATAGACATTACATAAATAACAGTAGCAAAGTTTAGGAAACACTTTGCTGTACACATTAAAACATAAATTCCTATATTTCCTTCAGGGTTATCGGTGGTCGATTGCATTAACGCATCACAGCTTGGAGCCCGTGGGGTGAAAGCTCGCACAGCTGAACATGGGAATCCAGAGTTCAATCCCTCCCCCTGCCCGTAGCGATGTGGACGATTATTGTAGCAGCATGCGATTGTGTATCACTACAGTGATGTAAGTTAAAGACCCAAGGATAGCTGTGGTACGAGACTGGCTAAATATCTTGTCTACAGTGGAGATAACAGTCGCTTACTGGGGCCGACTAACTTCCCATTGTCTAAACATAGAAACAATGTAATTAGTAAGAAAGAAAAATACTCGGTTACTTCCTCCGCTTTGAGATAATACATTTAAGGATGACGTAACTGCCCCTTTGTATAAAATTTTCACTACAAATAGCCAATCAAGAAACAAATTAAAAACAATGCTAGGCTTTACTGAACGAGATAAGGTTCATACTTGTAACAACTTCAAGTCAAGATGAAATGAAGCAAGTTACGGACTTTAAAGAAGCATTCTTAAACACAAAAGAGAATGTAAAACGTTTAATTACTAATCAGGAAGACTAAACAAATAGAATAAATCAGCCTACTGTTGTGGTTCGGCCCCGAGAACAAGCATCTGTTGCAGCTTGATTAGTTTGTCGAGCTGGAGCAGCACAAGCTCGAACAGCTTGCTTCGCTGCTGCTCATGGAAAACCTGAGCCTGCGCCTGCTAATAGGCAACCTGACACGGAGGTAGCTCCACCTGCAGCAGGTGCAGCTCCTCCAGTTGGTGCGGCCTCCATTCTTCTTCACTCAGACGACCAGACGTGGCGGCTGAGGAGGTAGAGGAGTCAGGGAGCTGGTTGGTGGCGCGCAGCAATCGCAACCTTCATGATGTTGCCCCACTCGAGTGGCTGTGGGGCAAGCGAATCTAGGCAAGCACAACACATTGACGCCAAGCATTACAGGCACGGTGAAGACACCGAAGAACTGGTAGAAACTGTCACAACAACCCCATTACAGAAATGTGAAATGCCAACTGTTGGTAAACATGAAAGTCTTCCTTCCTTGTTCTGACCATTTCCCTTCCGTGATACTGTCAGTTGCGGCAGCACAGACTCCGAATGGTGATACCGTCAAAAGAGACAGCGCTGCTATCTCGGACCTCGTTGGCCCTCGGGCAAAGATGTGGCGTATTCGTCAATGAAGACGTCATTGTGCAGACCCAAGGAATTAGCTATGTTCCTACGTGGTACCCCTAAAGGGGAAGCCCACATGTCGGCATTCATGAAAACGCGGCTCATTGCCACACTTTTTGGCGTTCCTCCGTGACAGTATGCCAAAATCGAAATAATAAATAAACGGAACAGCATCTACAGAATTTTTTTTTATAAATAAACATTGGAAGCTGTGTGATCTAGTAGCAACTAACCTTCATTACGTAGGAAATGCAATCTAAAGCCTTTACCCGGCATCGTGTCAGTCGTCATACTCGTTCACCGTGGCTTCGGGAATGGTGGCTGGCAGCATTGAGAGCACCGGCCGACCAGCGCGGGTGCTGCCACTGTTGTGCGGGCTTGGCAACCGCATTGCCATGTGGGACACCAGTGCCCCCACAAGATGGAGGGACGGGCTCATTGTTCAGCGAATGCAACACCAGTGCCCCCTCTTGCAACGAAAGGTCGAAGAATATCCTGTGACAGCATCCATGAGTTGAGATGTACAGAGCACAACGCAGAAAGAAAAACAAATCATACTACAACTTATGCGGTACAATTTGTTGTTCGACACTTAACTGCAAGAATGAAATTCGAAACAAGTGGCGTCATACCTGTGCTGTTCCTGGATGTGTATGGAAAATGCTGGAGTAGCTTATGTGATCATCGACAACAGTCATATTGCGGACGCAATTTTTCAAATCAATAATGTATACTACTACCCAACTTAAATTTGTGCCGGCTTAATCATGCCGGTACAATGCGCTGGTTAACCTCGCAAATAAATGACAATAGTTGCACACTAACATGGACTCCTGAAAAAAAAGACAGCGGTCAACAACTGGACTCCAGCACGTCTCATGTTCACATAATCGCATTTCTTACGAGGTTACAATTAAGAAATGAGAGCTAATAGTCAATTAAATTAGCACAATATTTTTTTCTTCAAAAGATTAGCACGTCAGGAGATGAAGTGCTAGGTCTAATTTACATATTCAAAGCTCCCACTTAGCGTAACTTCTACGTGCAGTACTGTCAGTTTCGTGCGTCGCGTGTTATTGATACGCCCAGGTTGCCCCTCTAATTTCCTCAAGAAAGGGGCCGGAGCCCAAGCGAGGGTGGTGTGGCGCAACCAGAATGTTCGCTGCGTACTTTTCGCTTGGATATAGCACAACACGCAAACATAAGTTGTCGATATCGGCACAAGAAGCACCAAAGATAGCGGCAATTCACTATCACTACCCACCTATGGCCTCGACAGTGACGCGCTTGACTAGATCCTGCGGACACTGCAGGTGGCCACAGCAAAGTCACCTGCGGAGTTATTTAGTGCACACGTCTTGTCATGTGATTTTGCGAATTCATTACGTTATTCTGCCCGAATATAGAAATTGATTACACACCTGTTGCTTGGATGCCCCGCTTCTTCTCGGAGTCTGTTTTCTTCCACTTGGATTTACCGTTGTCCCAACACTCGTGGGCGGACATGCGGCTGGCGGTTATACTTGGTAAAGACTCTTCTACGCGTCAATTTTAGCTTCTTTCGGGGAGTTGTTAGTAGTATAGACGAAGAAGCTCCCCTCCTTCGTGCAAACCACTCGCCCCTTCTTGTCACCTTCGCTGAACGACATCGTTGTAGGGCAAGGCACTCTAGTAGGAATCTGAAGAAAGAGGAAGGGTGAAGAAGATGCTCGTTCTTGGCGGTGACAGCGATGCAGATAAGTGGTGAGACAAGGTTAGACGGCGAAGAACGGGCGAGACGCAGAGACGACCAACGGCACCGAACTACAGCTGCCTCTTCGACGCAAAAGCTGGAGAGCGGCCGCCACCGTTACCAGACTGAAGAACGCTTGAGGCTGTTCGTCCAAAAACCGGCTACAACGCACAAGACATGCGCGCTGCGAAGCAGAGATCTTGCAGGCTCCGAATTCAATGTTGGTAAAATGTGTCCCTTTAAATAAGATTAACTAATATGTTCATAATTCACACGGCAATAATGTTTTTAACTAAGTTTTACTACAACCTCGTAACGAGACGCCTGTCACGTCTCGTTGAGTTTCCTGGAGTGGAGGAAGTTTTCTCGAGGAGCTCCTCAGTCGAGGAAACGCCACGGCGCGTCTCTGAAGCCCGATGTCTCCTCGAGTGGAGGCGAGCTTCTTTCCCCCACTCCACTGAATCGAGGTGGAGTGTCGAGTCGAGGCCCGTTTATGAATACGGCCGTCCGTCTTTCAAGGTTGCAGCTGGAGGCGCGGCGCCTGCATGCATTACCGGATTAGGGCATTACCCGACCAAGGCTTGTTAAGCTTCTCTTCCTGCTTTCATGCGCGCCGGTGTTATGTTTTGGCCGCTCGTCGCCACCTTTGCCCAAGGACGCCTGTGATGCAGTTTCTACCGGCGTCTTATTTATTTATGAGCAAAATTAGCACTATATTTCGAAAGTAGTTGGTAGTTTGAGTAGACGTTACCTGAAAACGTAGTTAAACTAAACTAATAATTACCCAAATAAAGTTGTAATTGAAAGTTACCAAGTTACTCGGAAAAGTAGTTGAACTACAGTAATTTGAGTAGAGTGGTTTAACTACGTCCAAGTCTGGTTCAAACGACGGCCTTCCAGCAGGTCAAGGGGAGGGAGCAGCGAAGGAAAGGGGGCGGGGGCGGAAGGTTGAAAGAGGGGGAGGGGAGAAAACGGGATATTCGCGGTCTTCCCTCAAGGCCTCTGGTCCGTCCCGCCCAGTTCGGGACGGAGGAATATCATCTCCCTGTTGGAAAGGGTTAGAGAAGCCACAGCAACGTTGGTCACCGAGCTCTTAATGGCGTACGAGTCGCCGACTTCTCTACGGTGTCCTCCCAATACGCGCGTACCTTCGTATCTGGGCGAACAACCGCCGCACGTCTTACGGTGTACGACCATTGGATGCAGGAAGTCGTCGGGGGGTTCGTTCACCTCCCGCGAGTGTTCCCTCAGGCGGTCATTTTGACACTGGCCGGTCTGCCCTATATATTCCTACCCACACGAAAAAGGGATGGAATACACTACCTCATTCCTACAGTTGACAAACTGCTGTCCGTGCTTTTGTTGCATTGGGTCGCGTTGGGTGGGGCCTTGACCATTCTGCACATCTGTTGAAGTTTTTGCTTGCAGCTAAACACTACCCCTACCTCAAGCGAGAGGCGAGTCCCTTAAGGCGATCTGCGGTGTTGTGCGAATAGGGGATAACTGTAAAATGTTTTTTGCGAGGAACAGGAGCGGCTGGCGGTGCCCGGGAGGTGATGATCAGCTTCTTTAGAGTATTTGCCACAAGGTCTTCAGGGTATCCTGCCCTTTTTAGCCTTTTTGTCTCTAGAAGCACGTTGTGCGCGGTGAGATGGGGGCCCGACCTGGTTCCCGAGGCTTTTAGGAGAGATTTGACGAGACCCCGTTTTACTGCTTTGGAGTGGGCACTCGTGAAGGGCAGGACCGCCTTTTGTATCTGCTGTTTTAACAGCATATCCCACCAGGGCGAATCTTCAGGTGCAGGCCCAAGTATTAAAGACCTCGTTCAGACGGCTCTTCTCTCTCGAAGGAGAAGCCGGTTGGGCTCGAAGCGAAGGCTTCAATGACAGACTCAAATGGGTCATGCTTTGGGTGCACGATTAGATAATCGTCTACATAGCGGAACACCCAGGTCTCCGGTGCGGTCCCCTCCATCGCCCCTACAGCCC